>RJWJ010007028.1:0-59428 GCA_004363605.1 Indri indri | reverse complement strand
GTTGTTTAAATTTATTATTTCTTTTGAATCTTAGAGGCTAGAAGCAACTATCTTGTGACTCCAGTAATCATTTGCATCTTTGAAAGCTTAAGAAAAGATTATGTTCACCAGATTTTTCCAGTTACAATATTTCTTTATTCGGTTTTGTGATTTGCATTAATTCTTTTCCCCATTTTATTCATTTGTTGGTGTGGGATAAAGTGCATTATAAATTTAAATTCTGAGATACATAATAAAAATGTTTAAGAATCCCCCAGTCCTTTGTGAACACTAATTTCAGTATTTACTGAACGGAAAGGGACTTCATTTTATGCCTTGCTCCTTGTAATTCTGGTTGTCATCAGCCATAGTTAGGCCTTTGAGAGTAAGCTCCTAATGAAAACATTACACTGATAGTCCCTCTTTTCACCCTTCCAGCTAAATACACATTTCTTACCTTCTCATCCAATATTTATCATAACTCGTTAAGGGAATGTTTAAAAAATAGAGATCTTTGAATATTTATTTTCCCCATAGAAATGAGCATAACTGCAGCATATTTTATGTGTTCAGTGCATAGTTGGTGAATGAATTCACCTCTAAAAAGATTCCACATGGCAGAATCTTGGAGAATTTCATGCGATCTGAGCGCTGAGTTTACCAGGTGAGTTGGGAGTTGGTTTTCTGAAGGGACTGATCTTCCAGTGGTATTTTGAATATAAGGAAAGGAAATAGGAAGCCAGACATATGGAAAAAAGGGAGAAAACCATCTAACTAAAGTAACAAGAATGATAATATGGCCCTGAAAAAAATCAAAAAATTGTATTAGAAAAAGGTGACTGGCCAAAACTGATGAAACAGGGACCAGCATTTAATGGTGAGAACAGGGGGCTCCGGAAGATAATGAGACATGATCAGACAAACTTACCAGACACCCAGAATACTTAATACTTAGTGTGCCCTATGTGCTTTCAGCAGCAGCATCGATGCACGGAATGAATGTTGGGCTAATTGGAATAAACACCCATGTATTTTATTTGAGTAACATGGCTTTGACAACATTTTAAGTTTTATGGATGCTGCCATCTGGACTTTACCACCATTCTTTTGTTGTATATTTCTATTAATTAATAGCTGTGCTTCTCTGCTGAACTCACAAATTTACTGGTTTGGGAGCTACTTACAGTAGAAACTTTAAGAGAGCATTGTTAGTCTCTATATCCAAGTAACGAATTAGTTTTGTACATGGGGCTTTTGGATGCAAAAATGTAAACCAGATTCTTTGGAAAAATTCCAGGTCTCAAGGCACTTATTAAAAGATTAAGGTTATAGAATAAAACTCTAGGAGCTCCAGCTTCAAACCCAGCCTTTCCTACAGAGTACATACATAACCAAAGAACTTCTTATAAACAAAATCTAGAATAACTGAAATTTCTTTGGAGAAGTTATATGTAAAGATACATTTAATAAACATTTATAATCATATAGCTTTATAGGTTTGAGATATGTTTGATAGAAAGGTTGTCTACACTAGGAAGAATAGCATTTGAAGCAGCCAAGAGAAAAGATTGTTTATTGAGTGCTTTCCTTCCCCTACTGGTTGTATAACTAAAAATAACACATGCAAAGTAGTGAGAAGCATTGCTTACATAATGAATTGAACCAAAGGTCTTCAGAAGCCAGGTGAACTTTGAACCTCCCCTCATGTTAATGCTTTTGGCTTTGAGGACAGTTCATGTTTATATACCAACTATATTTCCTAAATTTCATTAGGAAACACATCCCTCCAACTGTATACATAAACTAAATATGACAGAAGGGTCATTTTATTATTTTTAAATAATTTAGATGTAGTAATAGAACATGATATGAGACTAAGACATAGGATTTTGAATGTGACTGAGATGATAACTTTATAAGCCAAAACTTTAGCATTATTTTATTTTTGTCAAATACAATAGCAGGGGTAAAGTTACTGATTGCCTAAAGAGATGTTCAAGGGTGGCAAAGGAAATAGAAACTTGTAGAAGCATCATCGTTGTTCACCAACTATTTTTGTCTTTGTTCTTACTTTGCTGTATAACTTGGCCAAATTATTTCAGTTCTTTTTACTAGGGTTCTTCCTTCACCAAGTAGAGAATTGCCAATTACCCTGTGAGCTAGTACTGTGTGGTCAATAAATCAGAGAATTTGGGTTAATAATTGGAATTTTAATACTAAGTAATCCAGTGACCCTATCTCTGTGTTTGGAGATTTTGTTTCAGAATAGGGAAGAGCAGTTAACTTTCACAGGCAGATGGCATTAGATTACAAATCATGCCAGACTCCTCTAAATAATGCATGAAGGTTAAATCAAAGGACAGCACAATTTTAACCCCAATATCTTAAAAAGTCCCTGAAAATCAAGTGATCAGAAAAAAGTCCCTGACACTTGTTTAAATTTACATATTTTAGGAAACCTTTAAATAATCAAAGAGTGTTTAGAGTTAATCAGCTTGGCATTATTTATTCAGAGAGACTATGCAGTTCATCCTCTAACTGACCCGGACTCCACTGCCTCCATGTGCCCCGCCTCAGCATGGATGTGTTCAACCACGGGACACAAACTTCAGATGGGCCTGTCATGAACCTCACCCCAAAATGCATGCTGTCATAGCTCCCTCCCCAAACACATACTGAGAACCCACCATTTGCCAGGCTTTAGGAATACCAAAGTGAATAAGGAGTTCACGTTTAATACATTCCTATATATATTATTTTAGATAGTATTTGTTTTCATGGTAGATAGAAGAGACACTAGCCCAACAACTGAATGCAGAAGGATATGGCATCATCTGATACGGCTAAAGCAAAATATGATCACAAATCACTGCCTGCCATTGAGAAGAGGGTCTCTAAGTATGGCCTAGGACCTTCAATGGGGTTATGCAACAACTTGGGGCTCTCCATGGCTACCCTACAGTGAAGATTTCTATTACAAGATCTTTATACATCAGTATTATGTCCTGTACATTCTTAATAAGTTTCTGCTAAGCCACATAAAATGCTATAGACATCAGATGCCCCACATGTTCATTTGCTAAATATCTGTGGAGCAGAGACTATGTGCAAAGCATAGTACATATACTGGGTTTGAAGACAGAGAATGCACTAATGAATAAAAGTGGGTCCCTGAGGAGGGAATAGGTATATACACACCTAATAGGTGCAGTTTGCACTGTCTGGTGGATGGACACACTTGAAACTCTGACTCAGGTGGGGCAAGGGCAATATACATAACCTAAACATTTATACCCCTATAATACGCTGAAATAAAAAAATTAAATTAAAAAAGTGGGTCCCTACTGACAAAGAAATTACATTTGAGGGAAGAGAGACAGATAAACAATTATATAATACAAACTATTCATTATGGGATTACAGAGGAGAAAGTAATCGTATTTATTTGTGGAGATTTATTTGTGGGGTAGATTTATGAAAGCACTGACGTTGAACTGAACATGTGGAAAAAAACAGAATTTTGTTAACTGAACAAAGAGGAAGGACATGCTAAGCAGAGAGAATGTCATAATTATATTCACGGAGGTGGGACAGAATCAGATGTTTTCAGAGAATACCTAATGCTGTATTTCATTCTTGCTGGTTAATACCAATAAAAAAATAGAAGAAGAATGAGATAATGCCAAAGCAAGAAGATCTCTGAATGGCATGCTTAGGGATCTGTATTGTCAAATACAGGCAATGGGACTCAAAGGTACAGAACCAATCTTTTTACTGGGACTATTCAGGCTTACCCCCATGGTAGAGATTAGGAAACCAAAATTAGAGAGCTTTAGCAATTTTGATGACATCACACAAATTACTAATAGCTGAATCACTGAATATTTTTCCATAGGAGGCTATAATATATAGGTTCTGCTTGCAGAATGTTAACCTAGAAATATGTTTTAGAATTAGGAGAACAAGGAAAGATTGAGGATGGGAAAAACCAGTTAGAGAGATCTATCAGAGACTAAATAAGACCTAAGAAACTGAAACAAGATGGCTATAAAAATGTAAAGGAGATTATAGAAGATGATGATTATGGTGTGCAAACTAATTTACATAGTGATTACTGGACAAGGCACTATTTGGAATACTTTATATATGTCAATGCATTTAGTCATCATAACAACCCTGTGGATATATGTTATTATTATCCCATTTTACAGAAGAGGGAATATAATCTTAGAGAGATAAAGAGATAACTAAGACCACAGCAGTTCCTTGGAGGACCCAGGATTTAAACCCCAGAATTCTGGCTCTAAAGTCTAATTTCCTAACTAATCAAAATAAAAAACCTCATGGAGTGGAGTCTACAAGTAGAACTAGGCACTTGGTATCATAGGTGAAAGAGGAGGATCCAAAGCAGTGTCAAAAGGTTCAAACTAGGGAAATGGTGACTCTTAAAAAATGGAAATGGGATGTCCTTGAAAGATTATTTGAGACATGTTTGGTTGTAGATGCTGGTGAGATATCAAGGGAGCAAGGGGGAAATTAGGAAGTAAAAGAGTAATGTTTAAGAGAGATATTTTAAACTTAAAAGAGTCGATGACAGAGATAAACATTGGAAGTGAACCTTAAAGAGGTGAAAGTCCAACTCCCCTGAAAAGCCTTGAGGAAAAAGAACTGAAATGGGTTCATCACTAAGAAGCAAATGGACAAGGAGCTCATGAAGGAGCCCAAGAGCTTTTCAGAGAAAAATGAGGGAAAACAAGAAAGTTCAGTGTTATAGAAACCAAGAGCAGAATCTTTCACAAAAGATCTTGTGTTGAGCTGAGAACAAAGAAGGATGATGAGAAAAGGTGATGTCATTCGTAGCTAGGAGTCACTGGTGAGCTCTGGAGGGGTTGGTACAGGAGAGCCATGGGGACAGAAGTCAGATTAGAAATCATTAGGAAGGGATGGGAAGGCCATGGTGCTGGATACCCTGGTGATAAAAGGAGGCAGAAGAGGAGGCGGATAACTTAAGAGTAGTGGAGAATCATGAAGTTTTTGGAAACTGCTGAAAGGCAATCATATCTGTAGGCAAAAGAGGTCCTTATTATGTGATTTTTTTATATCAACATTTATTAAAAAATGTTACTCAAGTTAGTAAATAAGTTCAGAGAGGGCCTAACATATCTGGGAAATAAAATAATTGTTCAACAAAACAACTAGTTCTTGAGGACAAGATGGCCAACTAGAGACATTGGTTGCTGGATCAACCCAAAAAGAAGAAAAAGTTTCAGGTGAAAAAGCATATCCCAGGTAAAATACTGAGGGAAAGGTGCCACAACCTGCCCTTACCCTCTGATAACTTCCATCCCACAGGAGGAAGTTGCAGAGCAGAACAAGAAGGAGTAAGATTTTGGTATAGACTGACCCCCGAGGGATTCAGAGCCCAATGTAAAACATAGGTGACAGCGTCTACTTTTCCTCCCCTCATGCCTGTGGCAGTCTGCCAGTCCCTAGTCTATCGGAGAACTCTTCTACCCTGTTGAATACAAGCACCTGCTACCATAGGCAAACTGAGAGCCTCTTAGGAGCAGAGCACCAGGCTGCAGGGCCACACAGGGATGCTTCTCCTACCACAGACCCGAGCTGAGACAACAGGGACCACATTGCCTTGTGCACACCTCAGGGGCCTCTGTCCTGCTGGGGAAGTCACAGCCCTTCAGTCTCCCTGTCACTGGGTCCCACATAAACATTCCCCAGCACCCGTTTGGACTGTGACAACCACAGAGGAACAGGAAGACACAAGACAGCAGCAGTGTTCCCAGAGTTCTGGCCTATGGAGTAGGTTGCCCCTATGGGACTGGGAAGTGCCACAAAGGCTTTTTAGGACAAAGGAAAGTGGAACATGCACTCTCCTGCACCAGAGAGCCTCTGGCTCATCATCCAAAGTTGTCTGCACCCCTCCCAGTGGAGACATGAGTGGGGATAGAGAGGAGTCCCTAGGATAGGACTGTGTGCCCACTCCAGAGCAGAAGCAGTAGCAGAGGACGGGACTGGATATGAAGATGGTAACTACCTCTTCTCCAACCATCAAATGCTGGGAACATAGCCACCTCTGCTCCCAAGCATGAGCTTTTGGCACAGGTAAGCTGTGAGACAACCAGGTCTAGGTGTTCAGGGGTGGGGCATATACCCACAATAGTACTCTGTTTACTATGTCTGGGGTTTTGCACAGAGAGTGTGGCTCATGTCCCTCCCTTCCCAGGCAGGCAGTGATTTAGGAGTGGTCTCTACCTGAGAATCTCAGCCCCTAGGCCTCTATATTACTGGATCCACAGCCAATTTACCCAGCACTCACTCATATCATTTCTATTTGATAGAGTACTAGAAGTCCTAGCCAGAGCAATCAGGCAAGAGAAAAAAATAAAAGACATCCACACTGGGAAAGAGGAGTTCAAACTATCCGTTTTTGATGATATGATCTTCTATCTAGAAAACCCTAAAGATTTCCAGAATTGATAAATAAATTCAGTAAAGTGTCAGGTTGTAACATTAACATGTACACAAATCAGTAGCATTTCTATATACTAATAACAGCCAAGCTGAGAATTAATCAAGAATTCAATATTATTTATAATAACTTCAAAAAAATACCTGGGAATATAGTTAACTAAGTAAGTGAAAGATCTCTACAAAGAGAGCTACAAAACACTGATGAAAGAAATTGTGGATGACAAAAACAAATGGAAAAACATTCTCTCTCTGTTCATGGGTTGAAAGAACCAATATTGTCAAAATGTCCATACTGCCCAAAGTGAATTGTAGATTCAACAAAATTCTCATCAAAATACCAATATCATTTTCTTTTTTAATTTCAGAATCAAAATTTCAGAATTAAAAAAGAAAATCCCAAATTTCTTATGGAATCAATAAAGAGCCAGCGCCAATAGCCAAAGCAATCCTACACAAAAAGAACAAATCTGGAGGCATCACATTACCAGACTTCAAATTATACTCCAAGGCAATAGTAATCAAGATGGCATCACAGACACATAGATCAATGGAACAGGATAGAGAACTTAGAAATAAAACCATATGCTTATAACCAACTGATCTTTGACAAAGGAGACAAAAACATACACTGGGGAAAAGATGCCATATTCAATAAATGGTGCTGGGACAACTGGATAGCCATTTGCAGAATAATGAACCTGGATTCCTGTCTCTCATCACACACAAAAACTCAAAATGGATTACAGACTTAAATGTAAGACTTGAAACCATAAAAATTCCAGAAGAAAACTTAGAAAAAATTCTCCTAGACATTGGCCTAGGCAAAGAAGTTATGACTAAGACCCCAAACACAAATACAATGATAAGAAAAATAAATGAAACTTAATTAAAGTAAAAAGCTTCTGCATAGCAAAAGATATAATTAACAGAGTAAGTAAACAATCTACAGAATCAGCTAAAATATTCACAAACTATATATCCAACAAATGACTAATATCTTCTAATAGAATCTATGAGGAACTCAAGCAAATCAGCAAGGAAAAAACAAATAACCCCATCAAAAAGTAGGTACAAGACATGAACAGACATTTTCAAAAGAAGATAGACAAATGGCCAACAAACATGAAAAAATACTCAACATCACTAATCATCAGGGAAATGCAATTAAAACCACAATGAGATATCACCTTACCCCTGTCAGAACAACCATTATTAAAAAGTCAAAAAACAATAGATGTTGGCATGGATGCAGTGAAAAGGGAATGGTTATATGCTGTTGGTGGGACTGTAAATTAGTACAACCTCTATGGAAAACAGTATGGAGATTTTCCAAAGAACTGAAAGTAGTCTTACCATTCAATCCAGCAATCTCAATACTGGTATCTAACCAAAGGAAAAGAAGTCATTATATCAAAAAGATACATACTTGTATGTTTATCGCAGCACAATTCATAGTTGCAAAGATATGGAATCAACTTTAGTGCCCATCAACTGATAAGTGGATAAAGAAAACGTGTGTGTGTGTGTGTGTGTGTGTGTGTGTGTTACACACACATATATACCATGCAATACTACTGAGCCATAAAAAAGAATAAAATAATGTCTTTTGCAGCAACTTGAATGGAACTGGAAGCCACAGTGGAACTGTGAAGTATCCAGGAATGGAAAAACAAATATCACATGTATTCACTGCTAAGTGGGAGCTAAATGGTGGGTATACAGTCTTACGGAGTGGTATAAGGGACTTTGGAGACTCAGAAGGGAGAAGGGTGGGAGAGTGGATGAGGGATCAAAAACTACCTGCTGGGTACAATGTACACTATTCAGCTGACATGTACACCAAAAGCCCTGACTTCACCACTATGCAGTTGATCCATGTAACAAAAAACCACTTCTACTCCCTTAATCCATTGACGTAAAAAAAAAAAAGGTAAAAAAATAAAAGAGTGAAGATAAAAGTGATATTAATGCATTGCTTAAATCTAAGGTCTCTATAGCAATTTTAATTCTGGATTAATCAGTGTTTTCTGCACATAAATATGACATCAGAAATATGAAATAATGTTTTTTAAAATAGAAAATGAAAACATTTAAAGAACAAAACTAAAATGATGAATCATTCTACTGTCATCACCAACAAGCCACATATCAACCACCATCCAGGGAAATTGTGTCATTCTTTCCTTTCTACCTTCGATGTTCTTGTATTACTGCACTTATCATCCATTCTACTCCAATTGGATTCTACTTCAAGCAAAAGAGTCTTCATTTCTATTCAGGTACTCACAGAATATTTACTGGATTGAATTCTGCCAATTATGATAGACTTGAAAAGCCAGCTCAGTGCTTGAGACTGAAAATGTGAGAACCACAATTCTTCTTTTCTAAGGGCTTTGATTCCATTGAAAAAGAACATAGCATACAGAGTTTAGAACCATCAGCTATGGTCTCCAACAGATCCAGGCTCAAATCTCACCTCTCTTTTGTCTATACATGCAACCTTAGAAAAATTATTTAATTTCAGTTAAGTCCCAGTTTCCTCACCTATAAAACAAGACTAAAGGGCTAATGATATCATCTTTTATAAGGCTTTTGTGAGGATTATGTGAATTAATGTATGTGCAGTGTTTAGCACATGTCCTGATGCATATTAAACACTCTATTGCTGTTGTTATTTTTTTCCCTTTTTATCCTGGAGGTTTACTTCCAATGTCTATCTCTGTCATCACTCTTACTTAGAGATTTACAAATTTTTCCCACTACACAGAGTATTACTGTGTCGTATCCTCTGCATTCCTTCTAGGCATCGTCCCATCACGTTTTCTTCTTCTGTCTTCCTTTTTAATTCTCTCTCTTCTTCTCCCTCTACTTCTCTCTTCTTTGTCCTCTTTTCTTTCCTTCTCCTTTTCCCCCTCTCTCTCATTTCCTCTCTCCTCTTTTCTTTCCTCTCTCTTCTCTCACTCTCTCATCTTTCAGAATAAATGAATATTATCAAACATAATTAAACAAATAAAAGGGATGACATTTTTTTGCTGGGGCTGCTATAACAGAATACCACAGACTGGGTGGCTTGAACAACAGAAACTTATTTTTTCACAACTCTGAAGGGTAAAAGTCCAAAATCAAGATGTCATCAGGTTTGGTTTCTTCTGAGGCCTTTCTTCTTGAGTGTCAGATGGCCACTTCCTTGCCGTCCTCACAGCGACATGGTCTTTCCTCTGTGCACATATCCCCAGTATCTCTTCTTCTTCCTATGAGAACGCTAGTCATATTAAATTGGCGCTTATTCTTATCACCTCATTGAACCTTAACTACCTCTTTAAAGGCCTTATTTCTAAAAACAGCGACACTCTAAAGTGCTGAGAAGTAGGAGTTGAACATAAGAAACTTGAGGGGGCACAGTTCAGTCCATGACAGGAAGAAAAAGTAACCTTTTCCATTCTTTGCACCTATACATTACTTTAACTCAGGTAGGAAGAATGCTACTTCTTAAAAATAACTTTGAATATTGTTAAATAGATCATGTATTTCCCTTTGGTAAAAGTCATTGTTTATAACATAAGAAAATAGAGAGAGATTAGATATAATTTCTCCATATTGTAAGGAAGTACCCATTTTATGTAAAGTGTTTTAATTTAATCTGGTATTTACGTGGAAAAAGTATAATGGCAGTAGCACATTTAGAACTACATCAAAAATATTGCGATGAATTCCTAAGTACATAGTATAGATAGTGGCATTTCAATTATATTTTGTCGATAAGTGGGAGGTAAATGCCACTGTATGCACTGCTTAACTATGGAACATCAGAAAGGGACTTTCTTCTAATGTACAACAGTTGGCAAAGTGTAAACACAGAATGTTGATGTTTTTCATGTTTCTCGTAAATGCTGAACCAAGTTCAGTGCCAGAGGCAGAATGCCAGGCTATCAACTTTGAGAAGCTCAACTGAAGTGAAGCCTTTCTTCCAAAATCAGAAGGGCAAGGTGCCCAGAAAAATACCCCATCCTTGAAATATATGGACATATCTAAGTACTCAACTTTTTCTTAATACACAATAGCTTTGCTGCAAACCAAGAGAAATTATTTTAATGTGTGAATTTGCTTCCGAGGATTTTATAAATGTGCTTTTTAGTTATTAAATACTGGGCATTAAGTCAGTATGAAGTACTCCTCTAACCCATAATGGTAAAAACAATCTTTAATCCAACTTAGATCCTTCCATTATTTAAGGGAAATTTTGATACACAGTATTAATATTTTTTGAATTATATTTTGACTCTTAATTATCACACACTGAAGAACATCTAAAAATACTAAAATATTCTAAAGGGTAAGGAGAAATTATAGAATATGTAACTCTTGATGGCTGCACATTAGTGTCAGAAGAGAATTTGGCACAAAACAAATGTAAGAAAGCAAATGTAAAGATTATATTTTTGGATGGCAGATTTTAAAATATTGAATATTCACCAAGAATCTTTTTTAAAAAGTATTCTTAAAAAGTCTTAATTTGATCAGTTTTCTGTATACATAAAATCATTCTACATTTAAAGTGAAAAAGTTAAGAGTAACATCAAATGGCATACAATAAAATTTAGCTAAGGATTAACTCAACAGTATTATGCAATAAGACCTACCACTGTTCATTTAACTGTACAGAGCTAGAGAATTCAAGCAAGTTACACATCCCCCAAATAATAATTGAATACTGAGAGCTCGATTAGCAAAATAGATGAATTGTTTGGTAGAAGAATAATCCCTTCATAACCATATTACCTTATTTCTCCACTTTCTTTCACTAATGCACTAAATGTGCACTAGTGCACTGATGCGCTGAAATGAATGCACTGAAATGTTGAATGCAATGAAACTTTTCAAATCAATTGGACTCTCCAAATGCATAGTAGGAGAAACCAACTTCACTGACACACAGTAATCAGACAAAATGAGATTTCCAGGGTAAAAAGTTTATCTGCCTCAATCGCATCCTTGATGTAGGCATGCAGCTTTGTGGTTTATCTCATTGACCCAGCTATTGAACCAATACGAAAGTGGAGAAGGGAAATGAGGGTGATCAAGGAAGAGGGGGAGCAAGAGGAAAAGAAGGAAGAGATGAGGGAAAAAGCAAATCCAATGAACTCCAAATCCCAGATCAAAATGAAACATAGAAAGGGACTGAGAGTCATCCATGGACCTTGTCTTGCACATTCTCCAGACTTGCCGAATGATAAATATTTATAGAAATGGCATAAGGTACTCATGTATACTTGTTGCCAAAAGGTAAAACTGAGCCTCCTGGAAGCAATGTTTAATCAGAAATTATGCTCAGGAATGCAAAGAGGATGGCATGTTAAGGCAGCCTAACTAATAATATGCATTTACTCAATGATTTATAATAGACCAAAGGTAACAAACAACACCAATTCAATTTATTTAACTGTCTGTGCACCTCTTCAGGAAAAGGAAGACTATAAACTTTGGTAGGCTGATAAATGATTTGTACTTACTTGTGTTAAATTGTGCATGATTATTTCCCTAGATATTCCAATAGGAACAACCTCAGCAAGTAGAATGTTTGGAATCACCTATGTCTGAATTCAGGCTAGCTTGACACTTTATTAAGAATGGTAAAGCAGATTAGACTCTATGGGAATTACTGTAGCAGTGAGCCTGATATACTAAATGTAGAATGATTATAGGTAGCTCTTGGTTCCAAATAAATGTTTCCTGAACATCTACTTGTACACACACACATACACATTAAACAGATAAACTCATTATGTTCATTCAATGAGCAGCTATTAGACATTTCCTAAGTGTTGGGGAATGTACTAATTGCTAGGAATAAATTAATGAAACATTATTCCTATCTTCAGAGAAGATAAAAGAGAAAGGAAAATATAATTTATTGTACATCTGTTATGTACATAGCATATGTGATCACAACAATACTGTTGAAGTCGGTACTGTTTTCCCCATTTTACTGATAAAGAAACTAGAGTTCAGGAAAACTAAGTGATTGTTGATTGTCGATTACCCAGTTATAAATAGCAAAGTCAGTATTTAAACCAAGATCTGTTAGGCTGCAAATTCCAATCTCTCTTCCCTATGTTGCTGTTAGTTTAAGCAGGGAAGATGTTTTGTAACAAAATATTTAAAGAGATATAATGAAAATGTGTACAAGGTAAAGTAATGGCAAAAAGGAAGAGTAGTAAAAATTCCACTTTGGGTAAAAGAAAGGGGAAAAGGTCTGAGAAGTCTTTTCCAAAAAGGTAATATTTGAGCAGTGTGTTTAAGAAAGAACAGCAGTTCTTCAGTGAGTCCTGGGGCACACAGTGCTATGCCCCTACTTAACCCTTTACAATTCCTAAAATACAGTACACTCTTCACCCTCTTTTCTCTTTGTTCATGCTGTATGCTTTGCCAGAAACATTTTGTCCTTTCTGTCTGCCTGCTGAATTCCTAGATTTAAATCTAATGGACTTAGAGACGTGGAAATTTATAGACATTTGCCCAATGATTTATTCATTCAGCAAATATTTATGAGACCCTACTTATATACCAGATACTGAATATTTAGAGACAAAACCCAATGAATCTTTACTTGCTTAAAAATCTAGTTGGGGATATAGAGAACTAAAATTATGATTACAAAACAGTATGTGCTACAATTTTAAAAAGCACAAGAGGTATGAGAGAACAGTGGAGAGCACCAAAGGGAGCTTCCCCAAGGAGACCCTGGTCTGTGTCTTAAAGGCTGAGTGGTTGTTGATATGCAGAGAAAAGAAGTAGTAAAACAAAAAATTCTAACTTCTTGGTGTACTTTGTATTATTGGAAAACATCATTAAAACCTTGGCAACACTCTGGGGAGCTGTTAATCATGGAATAATCAGAAGAGCTCATTAAATGCATGAGACCAGCAAAGTGACATACAAATAACAGTTATGTAGCATAATTCATGTCTTTCATATGCACCAGCCAGGAGACATTTGACAGTCATGTGCTCATTGGAGGAAAGACAATTCTGAACCTAAGACCCCATCAGACTTAATTTACTAACAATATTGATCTCCTGACATAATCTGAAAATGAAGGGAAATTTGGTTGATTGGCATCAAACAGGAGAAATAATCATGACTACATTGACAACCAGAATGGTAACTTTATTCTGACCTAAAATGTATGTCTATATGAAGAACAACTTTTCTGGAATTGCTTAGCCCAAGAGGACATTTATCCAGGTTCTATAATCCTCTCTCTGTCTCTCTCTCTCAATACAAATGCACACATACCTTTCCTTTATCAGATTCATTGAATCATTGCAATGGAAGGTATTGCACTAAGTCAACCCTGGATCTGACCTGACAGTATCATTGATTTCTTTACTTTCCAATTTTCTCAACCTATTAGCATTCGCTTTTCAGTTAAAGGGTCCTCTTCAATATATAGTTTACATGTTTTGAGAAGTACTGAAGTCTCCTTTGAAAAATTCAGTATTAAAAGTATTAAATACAATACATACCATCAGGGGAGCACTACCTTTTTCCAGGACTTCTATTAATCCACACAACAACCCTATTATGCAGGTACTATTATTACCCCATTCTATAAATAAGGACCTGAGCCACAGAGCAGTTTAATAACCTGTGAAAGTCACACAGCCTTTCAAAAGGAAAAAACAAAATGTCAGAAAAAAACTGGCCATTATACCCATTGCGTTTCAGGGCACTAAGTTTGCTAAAGGAATATACAGGAACCTTGTCCTTTTTAAGGGGGTACAAAGGTGATATTAAAAAGAATAAATATGGGTAATTCATTAAGAAAAATGGCAAACAGTATTTCGGAAAGATAGACAATTCGTATCCCATTGACAATAATTTCCTTTAAATTTCTCTTATTATAAAAATTTAATTTTAAGAATTTTGATTTTGGGTATTGCATAGTCTCAAATATCTTTTGGTTTTTACATCTAAATTACAAGAACAAACCTGTAATTCACCTACCTTTGCAGCTAAACATAGACTAGCTTTGAAGCTTTTTACCTTTGGATTTAGGTTTTCAATTACTGTGGTCTTAATTCCATTTTTTAATTTCTTTATTGGCAATAAACACTATCCTATTTTTCTAGTCAAGAACTTCTCTATACTCTTCCCTAAGTTACCCTAAAAAAAGAGAACTTTTCTAAATGTACAAAAATTTATTTGTAAAAACACCTGTGTGGTATAAGGACTATGGTAGCAACATTTCAATGACATTATAAATGATATTATTTTCATAATAAAATTGCCTCTGTATTCATGCTATACAATCAAAGCAAGATATAGATATGAATCTATTACTAAAATTCAAAAGGGGGATGGAATAGCTCATAAGAGCTAGACAGCCCTACAAGTAATACTTGAATAAAAATGCACATTTTGCTTTAAACATCTGGATAACTCCCTCAAATCTTTGTTTTCTTTGCTAGTATGTTTCTGTCCATATCTCCGAGCATGTTCCATGATTTTTTATTAAATGCCCATAATAATATTTTCATTATTTATACTTATTTTTCAAATACTTAAGACATAAAAAGTAGAAATGTAAAGCCTCAATTTTAGGACTTTTAGGAGAAAAAAATAGCTAAGCCCTCTAATTAAACAAGACGTTTGTTTTACATTGTTATATTTTAATAACAGGAACACCTGTTTGTTTATAGAAAGTGTTTAATTATCAACTAAACATTAAGCAACCAGTACATAACTTAAAATCTGGGAGAATTTCCATAAAAAAACTGAAGCTAAATAAGATGCCGGTATATTTTTCCTTATAATTTTAGCACTGAAGTATATTACATGCCCCCTCAACTTCTTCCACATGAGCACAGGGGCACATTTCCACTAATAGTCTCCAGAAATGCAAACTAAGACATGCTAGTTGGCAGCTTCCTGGAAGATGAAAGAGACTTGAGGCCCAAGCTGTGCACCTGGCCAGATTCCAGGTGAGGGGTTTCTTCCTGAGATGAGACTAAATCAGATGAAAATAGCCTAAAGGCAGTAAAAGCAAATGGCAATTAAGTAAAATGTAGTAAAATGACAGAAGATTAAGGGACAACTTAATATTTGATCTCTAATTTTATACCAAAGACTTGTTAATTACAAAAACCTCAGCCTTTGATCGTGTTTGTTGTATTTATGTTCAGAAATGGTCCAAAGGAGTGAGAAATTTGTGTTACACAGTAAAACTCAATGAGCAATACATTTCTTCAACATCCTTTCTTTTCAGAATGAAGCAATATTCACTCTGAGAAGCTAAACCAGTTTACGGGGATAGGCCAGTGATGCCAGCAAAGAATTTATCTTCATTTTCCAAAATAGCTATTAGAAATCATCCACATATGTATTAGTCAGAGTTCTCCAGAGAAACAGAACCAGTGAGATATAGATGTAAAAAGAGATTTGTTATAAGGAATTGGCTCCCATGATTATGGAAGCTGACAAGTCCCAAGATCCGCAATCATCAAGCTGGAAACCCAGAAGAGCCAATAATGTAGTTCTCGTCTAGATCCAAAGGCCTGAGAATCAGGAGAGCCAATGGTATAGTTCTAGTCTGAAGGCAAGAGAAAAACCAATGTACCAGCTCAAGGCAGTCAGGCAGGAGGAAATTTCCTCTGACTTGCAGGAGGGTCTGCTTTTTTCTTCTATTCAGGCCTTCAATGGAGTAAATGAGTCCCACCCCATCAGAGAGGGCAGTCTTCTTTACTCAGTCTTTACCAACTCCAATATTGGTCTTATCCAGAAATACCCTCACAGACACACCCAGAACACTGTTTGACCAAATGCCACTTAGCGGTCACCTTGAATTTTTCTAAATATTTCTGAATAATTTATTTCAAATTTGCCATGAATTCATGTTCAGTTTACACATATGTAATTGTTAGGGTTTAAGCAACACAACAGTCCAATTACAAATAAAAGAAAAAGATGTAAATTTGGATTTGAATAAGAAGGCAGTCCAACACACAAAGAGCAAATGTGCAGGAGCTGCTAATAGTTTCGTCAATGTCCATCCTCTGCTTCACTCTGAGTATTAAGAACGTAATGGTTAGCTCGGTGTTTAACTCTGCAGAACAGAGACCGAATTCCCCCTAATCACTTGCAGCAATAATAGACCTAAGGTTTGCCTTACTCTTATATGGAGACATAAGAGTCAGTAGTCTGTGTGATTTCTAGATCATATCCTTAAAGGTAAATGTATGCCCTTTATCTTTGCCTTCTTCCACCCCACTGCTTGGAACATAATCATGGTGGTAAGCCGTATTGGACTCAGATAATGGCAGCACCCCAGCCGAGCATCATGGTGGAAGCAATATGGGTCTCTGGAAGTTTGCACGAAGCAAAGCCACCACATCAGCTGTGGGACACCTCCCTACAAACTGTTAAATATCTGAGAAAATGAACTTCTCTCAATTTAACCACTGTTTTTTGAGTTTCTGTTACCTGCAGCTGAACTTGTATTTTAATCAACACAATGATTTTGACCTTTGATTTACTTTTTTAACAATCAAGAGTTTAATCCATGTCAATGGGTTTCATGATATTGTGTATATAATTTCATCAATCCTGTACGTTGCAATGAAAAACAAAGTGGAGAGACTTGAATACAATTCCTAAGTGTGGACATATTGAAAGCACCTAGGTATTACTCTGTCATTTTCTCACATTAGTGAAGTCAGATCATTTTGGAGTTTTTCCTTTCTTTCTAGCTGTTATATATTTCTTTAGAAGATGAACATATAATCTTCTCCAAGCAGTTAGTCATTTCCTTTTTGTTACTATTATTATTATTCATATTAACACATAAAGTTCTTATTAAATTTAAAATGTTCGAAATGCTAAAAACTATGTACTTTCAACTATGTTATCATCATCATTTAACGGATTTTTTAAACTGAGACTAAAATAGGCTAAATAGTGTGTATGCTCATCTATTATAAATAGAAAGTTTCAAATGCATTTAAGACATAGACTCTTAGGTCCTGGCTCCTGAATCTTGGGTTTTTCTTATTCTGACAAATGGCTTAAAAGATTTTTTTCATTTTTTGAAAAAATTGTATAAGCCTCAATTCAGTCTTAGGAATCATCTCCCTATTACTAGTCACTGACAGATATATCTTTTTATTTATTGGACATGATTTTTTACTTTATAGGGATATTCACTATTACATATATATCCTATATATTTAAGTGATTTAAATGTTTCCTATCCATGACCTTCTCTTATCTGTAGAAACTTCTAAGATTAAAATTAATGGAGGACATCACAAAGAAAATGATATAATTATCTACATTGAAATTATAAATTTTCTTTTATTCAGTAGCAATACATAAAAGGCAAGCAAAAAAGAAAAACATTCTGATTTTAATATTTGCATTAAAAATGTTTGCATTAAAATGGCAGTTTCAAAATGTGACAATATCTATAGTAGGTAATGGTTCATATAAATTAATTTAAAAAAACAAAGACCCTAGAGAATAAATGGGCAAAAGAATGAACATATGCCTTATAAAACAGGACATCAGCTTGTGAAAAAAATATTTACTCAATGTAGTAGGAACTTCTGGTTTCTTCCCATATGGCAACTTAACATGGGGCTTCTGGCTTCCTCTGTAAAATTAACCCTGGAATGACTATAGAAGCAAGCAGGAAAAATGTATTACAGAAACAAAACTTTCCATGGGGATGCTAAAGCTGATTGAAGTGATGTGTTGAGGGAGGCCTTTGCCTGAAGCTTGGGACAGAGAACAGCTGGAGGAGCAGCGAGAGGATATGTTAGAGTAAAGCTTTGTAAATACTGCTCTGGCCTCTCCTCTGTGTGTTTGGGACAAGTATTTTTCCATGCCTTCACCATAAAAATGAGTGGCAACCGTTCATATTGCCAGTGCAGATGTTCCAGGGAAGTATCGGGAGATTGCAAAAGCCCTACTGGAATGTGTACTCTACATAAACAGGTGCCTGTTAAGCAGCTTCCCCCAAACATTCACTTTTACCCACACTGCAATCCAATCACCCAGGACTAGGGAGTTACATCCTTGTGAGACAGCCTCCTGATTCTGTTTCTAAGTCTTTACAGGATGCAGAACAGAGATGATATATTCAGTGCCTTGGAGGAAAATGGAGGTAATGAAGACTTGGTTTATCCCTTCACTTCCCTTAAATTCACTGGATTAGCAAACACTGGAAGACAGCCTTCAACTCTTCCTCAAGTCACATTACTAAACAGTGGAGCTCATCCCCCAAGAGTCAATGAATTCACAGATCAAAATAAGAAGTATAAATATCTCAGTGAAATTTTAAAAAATGAATATTAACATGTTGTCTTGGCCCATTCAGGCTGCTATAACAAAACATTATAGAGTGGATGGCTTATAAACTGCAGAAATTGATTTCTCACAGTTCTGGAGTCTGGGAAAACCAACATCAAGTCACCAGCAGATTCAGTGTCTGATGAGGACCACTTCTTCATAGGCAACCTTCTTTTCATTTTAACCTCACATGGTGGGAGAGGTGAGAGGTTTCTCCTGCCTCTCTTATAAGGGCACTAATCCCATTCATGAGAGCTTCACCCCCATGACCTCATCACCTTACAAAGGCTCCACTTCCCAGTACCATCGCTTTGGGGCTGAGGACTTCAACATATGACTCTGGGAGGGACATAAACATTCAGACCTTAACATATACCAACTGAATTTATTTGAAAAATTAAAATTTAAAATAAGTTTTAAAATGTATTAAGGAGCTAAAGAAAGACTCACATAACCTTAAATAGAAAACTTCAGAATGAAAATGCTCATAGGGTGATTGTTATGTTTTTAAAGCTAAGATCAAGGAACAGAAAAGAGAATATATAAATAATAACCCCAAAATTGATTGTGATAGAGCTGGAGAATAATTGGGAAAAATAATACTGATCTTTCCCAAAAAACTCCAACAGATAAAATACACAACATAGATGAATAGGCAATTACAAATGCACACATGTACACACAAAGCTGGCAAGTGTATACTAAAAACCATTGATATTTCAAACATCGCAAATTAAAGCAATGAGACAATGTATGTTTTAGCTTGGCAAATCAGAACACCAAGTGTTGATGAGAATGTGGGCATATGGAATTCCTATTGCACTGCTTATAGAAATAAATCCTACACCATTGTTTGGTCAAATTACTGCATACGCACACTCAGAATTCCGGAGAAATTTTCACAAAGGTCTATCTGGTAATATGCACAAGGGTATCCTTTTATCATTTATTTATGATTGGTGGAAAATGGAAGGCACCCTAGAGATCCATCACAGGAAGAGAAGAAAGGGCCAAATGTGGCACACCCTTGAGAATTTTGCAGTGGTTAGAGCAAAGGATTTGCTATATAAATAACATGGATAGATCTTATAACTTAATGTTTAGTGGGATAAATAATAAATAGAATATGATACATCACAAGGTTCTTAACAAATTAAAATACATATACAAATAAAATGATTACATATGACACTAGGAGACCAGGAGTGAAGTACGGAAATACATGGCAATAGATACATAGGTAGATACATGATTCACAGATAGATAAAAGGAGTACTTAAGAGATAGATAGATGGATGGTGAGCAGACGGATAAATAGCAGAGGCTTGCATGTAGGCATAATAAGAATGTTTCATGATCCAAGGAGTACAATTAACTCAAAACCTTGCTCCTATGTTCCAGAAGAAAAAAGTTCACTTCTACCAATAATTTTAAAAAGTTAAAGTAAAATAAGATTCCATTTCCTTCTTCTGTTTTTTAATTTGTTAAGGATAATAGCAAGTTGACAGGAACATAGGATAACTTTGCTCATAAATACTCGTGGTAGAAGCATAAATTGGTATAAACTTTTGGGAAAAAAATGTGGCAGTATGAAACAACAGCTTCAGAAACGACCATGCTCTATGATATAATAATTCTTAAAATCTATCCTTACAAAATTATCAAAAATTAAAAAACCTTTATGGGCAAAGGTGTGAATACTGAAATATTTATAAAATTGAAAATTCTAACATAATCTAAATGTCTAACAAAAATTTTATAGTTTGATACGATTTTCCTCTATATGGTACCAGGGCTGTAAGGAGAAATAGCTGCTCTACTTCTAGGATAAGAAATGTACACAAACAGAAGTATTTCTCTTTGTGCCAGAAAGCAAGGAAGACATCCAATATAAATGGGGTCATGTGAAAAGGACAGAGAAACAACCTAAAGGGACCCCTACAGACCAAAGATGGGCAACTAGATTATCAAAAAAAACTCTAGTATGAAAACGAATTCATTTGCAATGAAATTAGAAAAGCAAAACAACCTTTTGGCCACCATTAGAGATTGTTCAGGCACCAATTCATCATCATAAAAAGTGACAGATAAAGGGAAAGCATCAAACTTCATCTGCACAAACTATCTTTTGGAGTAACCAAATTGTTGATGAAGGAAAGTTCTCTGTGGATATAAATGAAGAAGGAAAGATAGAATTAGAAAATTAACAATCTGCAACCCCTAATGAAGTCATGGATCTAATCAATACTCATCCACAGATGCTAAAACAAAAGAAAGGATGAGGGGCACTATATAGGGCTCACCACACCTGATTTATCTCGACATCGCTAAACATGGGCACCAGATAATATGGGCCTTTTACACAATACAACAAGAAGTAAACAGTAAAAATCATGACATATTCTTGACAAAAAGAAATGGAACCTGCCTCTAATCAAGTCTCTAGATATAACTATTACTGTAAAAGAAATGTAGGTGTGAGAGGAAGAAGCAAAACAAATCATGAAAAATCAGTCAGTCAAATCAAGAATGTGGGACATGGTATAGGACAAATAACCAGATTTCTTCCAAATGAGTGACACGGGAAGTGGGGGGCTGGGAAATTGTTAGAAATTAAATGAGATTTAACAAACATGACAACCAAATGCAGCATTTGGCTTCTATTTAAACAAGCCAAATATAAAAAAGATATTTATTGAGACAATGGGGATATTTGAATATAAACTAAGTAGTGGATGTATTAAGGAATTAACTTTTTAAGATATGATAATGAAATTTTAGTTACACAAAAAAAAACATTTATCCAATGTACATTCATAAGTATTTACAAGTAAAATGATGTCTGGAATTTAATAAATTTTAGTTTTCAAAGGAAATACTCCACTTTAAAAATGTATATACCATTGATATCAATGAAATAAGACTGGCTAAATATGGCTAATTGCTGAAATTTGGTGATGAGTACGTGGGAATTTGTTATACCATTTTCTCTATTTCTATATGTGTGTGATAATGTCCATTGAAAGTAAAAAGTAAAAAAAATTAAAAAGCGATGCATTATTTGATAGCCTCATATGCTACTCAAAATAGCATTTTATCAGCTTTCTGCTAATATTGTGAAATGTGTTTTTTATGATATGGCATAAAAAGGGCAGAAAACAGAATTTTAGTATTCTCAGGTATATAACAAATTTACATAGAAAAAAAAGCCTAGAAAGAAATCTGGAAAATATGCTACCTGGTTTATAGGAAAATGAGTAATATTTTTCACTTTACCATACGTGCAAGACAGTTCTCCAGGTGACCTTGGACTGACCTAGTTCTCCTCCTCCCTTTCTTGCTTATAGTTCACAAGAAACACTGTAGAATGTGCTAAGAATGCAATATTTTGTGATAGGGAGGAATTGCCTGAAACAGCCCAGGCCTTATTCCCTCCCAGGCAATATAACATACTCAGTTAGGGAGGAACTGCCCAGGACAGCCGGGCTTTGTTCCTCTCTCCCCTGCAAGCAGGACGTCCTTTCAAAGCTTTGCCCAGTGAGTCACATGGTTCCTGAGGTAGACTGCCTTCCCGGGTCCTTCAGCTATGGTGCAAGCGGGGCACACGCAGTCAATACTCCAACCTCCCTAGGCAGCTTTCTTGAGCCTTGAGGAAATGGCTCACAATGACTCCTAGATTTCTTTTGTCCTTTGCTGCCTATCTGTAAGCAATGAACCTGCTTCACATAGCTTGTGTTTGAGTATGTTCTGTCTCACTGGACTCAGCCAAGTTGGTAAAGTGCCCAGTGAATCTGTTCCACAATATACTTTTCTGTAGTTTCCAAATTCCAAAATTTCCAACTTTTATCATAGAAAACACTTTTAAGAATATATTTTTTCTTTTTTTCTCATTAGGGTGGGTGAAGATACAGCCATATACAGTCATGTATCACTGAAGGATGGAGATCGGTCCTTAAAATGTAACTGAGAATCATGTCGGTGGGTGATTTCTCATTGTGCAAACATCATAGAGAGTACTTACACAAACCTAGATGGCATAGCCTACTGCACACCTAGGCTACATGCTATAGCCTATCACTCCTAGGCTACAAACCTGTGCAGCATGTTATCGTACTGAGTACTGCAGCATCATTAACACAATGGTAAGTATTTGGGTCTCTAATATCTAAACATAGAAAAGGTGTTAACAAAAATATAGTATTATAATCTATGGGACTACGGTTGTATATGTGGTCTGTTATTGACTGAAACAGTATGCAGTGCATGACTGCACTTTTTAAAAAATCCTCATCATGACAAAATCCCTAGGTTTCTCTGATATTCTTGAAACAGGATTTTCTAAAGTCTCAGGTATAAGTCAAAATATCTCTAAAAATCCTTTACTCAGTGCACTAAGGGTCAAAATTGCCTGCTCATTTCCTCCCTATACTTCTATTACTTCACATGGCAAACAGCTTTCCATAGTAACGGACTCACTGAGCTACAGACTCACAGTATCTATACACTAATACCTAAGATGCCAAAATTACAATAATGTGTTTTTGATTGAAAGTCACCTATTGAGCCCCAGCTAAATAATATATGCTAATGGTTAAAATGTGGTGTGAAGGTAATAAACATGAGGTCTGATAAAAATCCATCCCTAATCTAACTTTCCTTCACAAAAAAATTATATAAATTATAACATTATCTCAGGAATGATTGTATTTATTTGTCTGCTGATCTTCTAGCAATGTTGTGATAGCTACATGACCTGCCCCAGTCTCTTCTCAACTTGTCTTCTCTCAACTCCTTGAAGAACAGCAATGAAATACATCTGCACTTTCTTCCCGAATTAAAAATCCCACATGATATTTCAAGTTTGGTGCCATGAGCTATTCTACTGAAAGGGTGAAATTAGGAAATATTAAGAGAAAGATTCTCCATTAGACTTCATCACCCTACTGTAAGGCCACCATCATCTCTCATCTGCACAACCGAAATAGTCTCTGAACTATGGTGGCATCTGGCATTTATTCTTGCCTACTCCATTCTCCAGAGTAAAGATAAAATAAGAAGCAAGTATCACTTCACTCTCCTTAAAACTCCATTAGTATCCCTTGCATTTGAGATAAAGCCCAGTGTTCTATACATGACCTGTGAGGCCCTCCCGGACCGGGCCCCTGAGTGCCTGTTTCCAGCTTGATTTCGTACCATGCTCTCTTTTGCGTTGTACGCTGCCTGAGAGCCGTAGCTTTTCGCAAATGCTCAACTCCATTTCCTGGGCTAGGAACCCTACTCCCCTGTCTCCCGTCGCCAACCATTCTTCATCTGCCTATCTTATACTTCAGGTTTAAGATTAAATACCACTTCTTCAGAGCCCTCAGGAAAGCCTTTCCCAATCCTCCTTGTTTCTTGGTTCTATATTCTCATAGCTTCACATTTCTCTATCATAAGTGGTTTTTAAAACTATGCTTAATTGTGTAAGTACTTCTTTAAGATTGGCCCCCTCCCCCACTCTGTAAATATAAATCCCTGAACTTGTTCAATTCTATATCCCCCATGCCTAGGACAGTTCCTGATGATGGTCAAAAATTAGTCAAAATGCACCTTTTATCCTTGTTCATTTTTCTGCAAAGTGAGTTTCGTTGTGGATGAAATATGCTTTTTAGGGTGAGAATACCTATGAAGGCATTTAAAGGAAAGTTTATGAGGGAGAGATTTGCGGTAATGATGTTAAGAGGGTAAATGCCACCAGGAAAAATATAACGTGTTGTAGCTTTGTCCCTGCACTTGGATGCTGCTGAGTGAAGCGTTGCACCCTCACACTTTTGCAGCATCCCCACAGACTGATGCCTGCGTACATACGTGCTCCCTCTGCTCTCCCTGCTCTTCAAAGGAAACTCTCAGCTAGCCAGGGAATTCCCACCCACAATTATTTTAATGACTCCATGTCCGGTGCAGATGTGTTTTAGAAACATTATTGGAGGATAGTTGTGTGTGTGAGAATTTATAGTAGGAAATTATTTATATTAGTCAAAACACACATATTATCTCTGTAGTATAAATTCCCCTTTCTAAACTGCCTAAGACTTGAGAAAAAGGCATTAGCTAAAATGATGACTATGAGATAAATTTTATTTAATAATAAGCTAAGGGGAAAAATGAGCTTAGGAGAGAGGGAGAGAGAAGTGCCCAATATACTGAGAAAATAACAAGTTGGGTCCTTAAATCAGAGAGGGGGGAAATAGGGATCTTGATCTCAGGGTGCTTTGAGCACCTGAGTCTACAAATCGAGGCCCCTGGCTTTCATTTCATATGTCAAATGATGCTCTTTAGGGGTTATAAAAACCTTTAGCAAGGGCAGGCCTAGTGGCTCATGCTTGTAATCCTAACACTCTGAGAGGCCAAAGTGAGAGGAATGCTAGAGCTCAGGAGTTCAAGACCTGCCTAAGCAAGAGCAAGACCCTATCTCTATGAAAAACAGAAAAATTAGCTGGGTGGGGTGGCAGGCACCTATAGTCCAAGCTACTTGAGAGGCTGAGGCAAGAGGATCACTTGAGCCCAGTAGTTTGAGGTTGCAGTGAGCTATGATGACGCCACTGCACTCTACCGAGGGCAACAGAGCAAGACTCCAAAAAAATAAAAAGTAAAAAAATAAAATAAAAATCTTTAGCAAATCAACACAAAGTGAAATCACTTTGTGTAACACTTTTACCTTGACAATTGCCTCCTCACCTCTCAGAATTGCTCTGTAATTTTTGTGGCTTCTGCATCCTTTGAGTCCAGGATTAAGAAAAACACATACATACACTCACGCATCTTGCCCTCTCACTCCCTTTCTGTTATTGCTGTCTTTCTCTATGAAAAGAGAAATAAGAATGGGGGATATTGCAGGGCTTAAGAGTGTTTTAAAGAAGGCTTAATCTTAATTCTTAAGTAGTATAGGGGCGAAGTGTCATTTACAAACGTAATTATTTGTTCTAATAGGGATTATGGATTTTGAAGTTCAAATCCAGCTCAAGAAGACATAGAATATCTTTAAGGCAAAAAAGATGGGTAATCCAAGAAATTCATATAACCTTGCTTATAAGTATGCAGCTTGATATAATTTGGGTTGTTTGCTTTTATCTATTTTTGCCTGTGGTTTAGTTTGATTTGGTGTAATAATGTGCAATATAATTTGGTTTGATTGGTTTTAATAAGAAAAGTTTAGTTCTTTATCCTGGGAATGGTCACTTAAGCAGTTCACATATTTATGCAGATATAGGGTAAACACACCTACTGTTCTGAATTAGGGTATGTTTGAGGGATGCTACTAACCGCAGCCCTTGTACTTAGAAATTATTGATAAGGCAAAATAAGATCAACTTGTGCGACCCAAGGATCTTTTAAAATAGAAAGTATTAAGATCCACATTCCTATTCTCTAAAAATTGAAACCAGGGAAATTTATTCTAGAGTCTATTAGGTAACTCTAACTACAGTCTGATAGCAGAATATGGTCATAAGAGACCTAAAATAATCAGGTCATAGGCCAGTGATGCTGGTTTAATCCTGAATTCAGGGGGGGGAATTGATTTCTGAAGAGTATATCCAAAGCTGAAAGACCCTCAGGGCCCAGCATGCCTGGCAGAGTGATCGGGAACAAACGAACAATCGCTGGGCAAAAAGGGGAACCTAGAGAGCTGGGATCCTGGGAGGCCGAGAATACAGACCCTTTGGCAGCACTTAGCACTTGGTAGTGGTGGTGGAGTCAAGTGGAAGGGTGGGGCTCAATTTTTCCTTCCTGGAGGAAGGACCACAGCTGCCTACAGAGTTGGGCCCAGGCTCCAGTGGACAAGTGTCCATAGGATTGTATGGACTAAGCACCAACAGTGACAACATGATTAAGTTCCCAGGTTCCTTGGATAATTTGGCAAAGAAGAGCATTCTCATGATGGAAATGCTGGGCACCTTGCCAGTATGATGTGGGGGTTCAAGGACTTATGACAATAAAAGCCATGACTGAATGTGTACTGTAACTTTGAGAAGCAAGCCATATTGATCATAAACATAATTTAGATTATTCAGGAGTCTGCAATATTCTTTCTTGGACACTACTGAGCCTCTCCTTAACTTACATTATTGGCTTTGAAAACTATCGGGACATGAACCCCATGCATGACAGCATAATTTATGGGATGACATACCAGTGGATTCAAACAAGCTAATGTTGGTAAAGACTTGACATGCACCAGACACACGGCTTAAGTCCTATACAAGTATGTGCTATTAGTTGCTGTTTATTTTCTCATGCCATTATGGGATTGAAAACTGCCTACAATGCTCAGTTAAGTCTTTGATGTGTTTTAAAATAGAAAGACATGAAACAATATAGAACATAATAGAAACTCATCAGTCATGCTCTGCTTTGCATGTGCTGGTGAATATTTCCCCATTGATATAGGTAGAATCAAGTGTGCTATAGATTCTGATAAGTTGGTACCACTTAATACAATTTCATTCTATCAATTATTTTATAACAGCCACTGAAATAAGCACAAAAAATTTCTAAGTGATTACCTAGGCTACTTATATTTTTAAAATGCACTAAAAATGTGTGTGAGACAGGTGAGAAACTATTTTCTTCCAAATTTTAATTAACTTTCACTAGAAAGGTAAAATCATCTCTGGACTATTTATTATACATTATGAGCAACCTGCAAGCATCCAAAACGTGTGTAATATCTTTGGTACCGGATAACATATTTCATAGTTTGCTTAAGTCCTAAAATTTCATACACATATTTTGTTTTTAAATATATTTTCATTCACAGAAGATAATTATTTCTTAACATTTTCTGAATGCTTGATAATCCATAATTCTAAATAAGGCCTGGTCTAGTTATTTTAAAACTTGTTTTCAGTCTAAGAAGAGGAAATAATCCGGAGATATTAGAGATTCCTGTAGTTTTACACACAAGGAAAAATGTTCAGTAACCAATTTAATTAAAAAATTTTTGATTTTATCATAGCTTATATTCTATATGAATTCATAAATTGTTCTTACAACTTAGTTTCACATCATAGTAAATGGATGATACCAAAGTAATAGTTGATAAAATATATGTGAGAATAAAGAAATTTTCCCATTAACATAAAATTAAATTAATCTTCTTGCCCAGAAAATATGAATTCCCACCAAGGAGAAGAATGTCACCAAAACACAATATGCAATTTCTAATTTTCTATAAATGGAGGTGCAGTGGGTGTTCCCTTTCCTGCATAACCTGCCTTTATTTGTGTCCCTTTACAAACCTCATGGCAACAAAGGTGAAATTTCTAAAACGATAATTTGATTGTGTTTCTTTCCTGATTCTAATACTTCACTGGATTCCAATCCCCTAGAGAAC
Organism: Indri indri; assembly: GCA_004363605.1. Taxonomy (NCBI): domain Eukaryota; kingdom Metazoa; phylum Chordata; class Mammalia; order Primates; family Indriidae; genus Indri; species Indri indri. Next base: position 31,239 of record RJWJ010007028.1, on the reverse strand, counting down.
AAATTCCAAATTCTTCAGCATCACATGCAGAGCCCATCATGATATAGGTAGATGGACTAGCTTTCCAATCTCATCCCCCGTGATGCCTTTCTCACATTTTATGCTCCAGCAATTCTGAACAGCTTACAGCATCTCAAGCATACCATACTGTTTACATGTCAATGCCATTGGGCATCTCCTGTTATTTGCACATGATGTTGCCTCTACTAGAATAACCACCTTCTCACGCTCCTGCCTCAAACTACCTATACTTCTTGCAAGCAAAGCCTGTGTCTGATTTATATGTATCCCAAGACCTAGCACAGGGGCACACAGGAGGCACACCATCAATATCCATTTGACTGACTAGATTCAAGGGGACCTTCAAAGAATATTTTCTTGCTTTTGTTCCCTTCAAAGTTAAAATAGAAACCCTGAGTTCTCAGCAGGCCCTGTTGTTCCATATGAAAAGACCTTTATCAATACTGAGCTGTTTAACAAAGCAGCTCTTTCTGAAAGTATTAAACCATCCTCATTTCCTTAAATTTCCAGAAACCTGCAGTAGCAAGCCTAACAGCAGTGTTTAAGCAAATTGCACAACCTATTTCCGTTTCTGAACTTTCATAATTTCTAAGGGCAGATGCAAAAAGAGACAGAAAAATGCTTCTTCAGATAAAGGTTGTGAGCTTGCTTTAAATCACTTAGAAATTCTGCTCTATGGGGCAAAAAAATCATATTGAAACAAAATATTTTTACCAAAAATGGAAATTCTAACATACTATATCCTTCAAAATGACAACATACTAGTAAATTATGACCCACCAATCTCAGAGGAGCAACGTTATGTCTGAATAAATATAGATTAAATCAATACTAAGTAGTGAGTCTTTTTCATGGAAAATTAACAAGGTAATCGCCCAGGCCCCTGGATGCTGAATCACTTGCTGCCTGATGGAGTACTAGTCCTAGAGAACAGCACCGATCAGCACTAATCTTACAGTGCCCCAGGGCAACCATGAGATGATGTATCATGATTAAAAAAGTAATGATAGGGCTCATAAATAATCAATAAGTAGCTCTACATATACTCTGGGGATGGTGGGAAGCTTTAATATCCATGTGATATAAAACCTAATCTCTGCCTTCAGTGAGTTCATAGTCGGGAAAGGAAAATAAGACTTAAGCAGAGAAATCATAAATAACATGCAAATGATGTGATTTTCAAACAAAACGTAAGGCAAAAAAGATTAAGTGTCTGATTTATTCATTCAACTATATTGACTGAATTTGATTGAATACCTAATATGCATATTTTACTTCAGAGGGATACAGACAATAGAAATGATAAAAATTCAAAGAAAGGGCAATCTCTATAGGTTAGACTGTTGTCAGAAAACCCCAAGGAAAGATTTGAACTGTGTATTCTGATGTAGGTAATACATAGATTTGCAAAGAAGGAAGGAAGTGTCCCAGAGGTGGGGAAACTGGTGTGAATCAAAACACATTACCAGGTTACATTTTTCATTTTTATTCACATTCCAAAATGACTTGCGGTTTGAAGTGTCTCAAGCCCTAGATTTGTGCATATATACCCTATGGTACTCTCCTTTCCTCCAGCCTTAGGACTAGTTCCTTGAGATTACTATGTTCTATGATTCTACCCACCCCCCTGCCTCTTAAGTAACAGGAAAGTGATAGAAGAAACCCCTCCTGAATAAGAGAAAATACAGTCTATAAAATGGCTTGTACTCAAAGTATGCAAAGTGATTTGAGTGTTTATTTGCTGAAAAATTTTTAAATCCCCCATGGCAAATAGGCTCATCTAACAAACACAGTCAACACTTCAGTAAAGAGCACATGTTTATACTTGCTTCTTAGCAATTACTTTCATTCGACTTACTCAAAGCTCTTCAAAGACACTGAACTGGATTTTCCACAGTCCTAAGTCACTCCCTGGAGGTATTTTGGATGGTTAAAGAGGTGCATCAATTTTTTTCTGGCCACAAGTGGCCCATGTGCTGAATATGTAGTGAAAAACCAAGAGAAAAACAAAATTTCCCTGAGCTCCAAAGATAGGTGAGAACTCTTCCCTGGGCTAGTCAGGAGCATCAGGCTCTCCACCATCTGTTACTCAGCACAGAAGAAGTAGAATTTTGCATTTTACTTTTACTGAACCAAAGAAGAATGTCCACCAATAATACTCTTATTCTGAAGTGAGTTATTTCTTCACTATTTAAGCATTGAGTGTAGAAAAGAAACAGTGGCTATCCTGGGACCAGCCAATCAAAAATATCAACAAAAAAGATGAATCAACATAACCCCATTGACAAACTGTACCCAAAGTTTAGAGATATCAAGTTTTCTATTAATTGTTTTGTTCCTACACTTGGATTTTATTTCTTCTTGCTTAGATATGAGGCAGTTTGCAAAGATGATGACCTACTCCAGAGATCTCCTACAGACATTTCTGAAGTTGGAGACTTATTCGATTCTGATCTTGAAAGCACCTTGAGGGTATCATTTAACCTTGATAAAACAAATCCAGATAGGTACCCAATGAGAGAATAAAAAATTGAGATCCTCTCTTCCTGCTGGATTTGTGCATAACTCCTGTTAAGCCAGGGCAGATTTGCATCATAAGGAGGAGAAGATCTTGTCCTTCAACCAGTTTTTAGCGCAGAAGAAGCATTAAGATTTATGCTTCATTTTAGCCTTCCACTTCAGCTTGTCATGTCTATTTTACAATATCCAAAAATTAGGAAATTGGGTAAGAATTTTTTTCAGCTATTTGGTCCAAATATTTACAAACATTGATGAAATTGCATATGACTATGAAAAATTAGACAAGAATGTGGCAGAAAGGATGATTTTGCACTTAATTTTTGTAGTTTGTGATTCCGTAGGGTTTGCTTATCAAAAATCCTTTTAAGCTTCTTAGAATTAAGCTGTCTCATTCTGGAAAATGCAATTTTATCAAAATAACTAGTGATAAGACTCATAACTTATTTTCTATATAGGTATTTAAAAGGCATCTACAAATTAGGCTTAACCAGTGTATCGGTCCAAGTAAAATGAGGAAAACATTATTCAATTCAGGTTTCTCAATACAAGAAATGTAATATGGATAACTATTTAAAAACATGATGGAAGAGCTGAAAACAAAGAAAGCAAACAGAAAATAACAGCAGCAGGAAGTTGCTACCACTTTTAGGGCAGGTAACAAATGGAGTAGATGATGTCATCAAAGGCAAAGAGCTCCACATGTGTGCTTTGCAAAGCGAAGGGACTGTGGTAGGAGTGGCTTTCTGACTGGATCTAGAACCACACAGGAGATGTAGCCACTGCCTCGAACAGCGCTAGAAGCACCACTAGCTTCTCCCCAACTTCTGCATGCCAATATCCTGGCATTGCTTCCCATTGGCCAAACCTAATCGGAAGCCAGTGGGAAAGGGAGCCTGGGAAATGTGGTTGTAGATATCAGGCCCCCTGTGAAATGGAGCCAAGCAGGGCGGAAAGGGGGACTAGATCTGACAGCAACTAGGCAATGTTAGCATAGTTTAAATAGTTTAAATCGTATCATGATAGATACTGTTTAAACACATCCTTTTCCCACTATCCATTTCATGCTCCCCTTGCCCTTAGCCAGCACTTTGGTAGTAGAGATTCTTTACCTGGCAGAATGACCTGCCAGAAAGTGACCTTCTTTGAAGAGGCTAAGCCTTTAGTGGTTCTACCTGTACTGTATTGTTCTAATTTCCTGTTGACTTTTACTACTTTACATGAATGTACTAAGTGCCCAGTGAATCCTGTAGGTTCAAGACATCTCCATGTGCAAGAGCAATGCAACTTTTCCTTGTCAATTGGAATCAGTTATCCTGGCCAGGTTAGTAACCTCTCTGTATGTTGGTTCGGTGACATAAAAAAAAAACAAAATAGCTACGTGGTAATCACAACTGCAATTCAATTCAATAACTCATCTTTATGCCACCCCATACACCCCCCAGAGGAAGCATTCTTACCTAGTAACAAAGACCTCTAAAACAAGTATTAATAAAATAGATGATATTTTATGGGGATTTATGGCGAGGAAAGCAAAAGTAACCAGAGACTGAAGTTGTGGGGAAGGGAAGGGTCATTAGATATAATGTAAAAGAACCCACTCCTACTTCTACCCCCACCCTGTGGATTTAGCTATGGAGAAAGAGCTCTATATATTGGCTGCCCATTCCAAGCATGTGCAGCATCTTGTAATACAGCAGCACCAACTCACAGGGTGTTGCCCCGCAGCTGGAACTATATTGGATTTTCAGCAGGTCATTCCATAGTTCTATGAGGCCAATTTTTTCCAGATGACAAGGTATATGTATGTTTCGCAGATTCTGTAGCCATCGGCTCACTTCTGCTGTGAAATGATTTCCTCTGTCTGATATATTATTGTGTGAGATAACTTTACACTGAATTAAGTCATTCCATGAGTCCACCGATTTTGTACTATCAGAAGCATTTTTCACAGGGAAGCTGGGTGAAGAGTATGCAGAATTCTGTATTCTTTTTACAGATTTTTTGTAAGTGTGAAATTATCTCAAAATTAAAAATTCAAAAAAGAGAAGGCTAGACAGGAGAAAAGGTGTTGCTTCTGCTGACAAGGACACTCAGGAGGAAAGTGAGGATTCAATGTTTAATGGAGACAGGGAGAACATGTCACATTAATCAAAACAATAGACCTTTTTATGTTCAAAATAATTATTAAATGCATTGATACAGCATAGCATTTTAACTTATTTGAAATTGTCTTGAGTTACAGAGGTTTTTTAGTTTTTCTCCCATCAAGCCTGTTCAAAATATATTTAAAATGATTTTTGATTTCTTTCGTTTGTTTCCATGACAACAAAGTATTTTCATCTTTTCTATAGATTTTGTTCTATCTTCAGATTTGTCTTAAAGTTTTTAAACTTTTTCTTTTTTGGGTGAATGTATTTTCCAAAAAGAGTCCAAAATTTAAATACTGAAGCAAATACATTCATTCTTAATAAATAGTAATATCGAAATATTAAATTAGTAATATAATTGTAAGACTAAAACAGTCTAGTCCCTGACATCATTTTTCTCATTTTAAAAAAATAATGTAGTGCTCAACTTGTGTTCACTTAAAGCTTCTTGGTTATTAAACTCTTAAGTAATAGAAGGACAAATGGTGCAAGATGAGGAAAGGCAGGAGAGGAAAGCAAAGGTGACCAAAGGATGAAGAACCTGCCAAGCAATGCTAAATGCACTGGGGAGCTTAGACTTGAACTTGAGGCCCTGATGAGCCAGAAAAGGGCACCACATAGGGGACTGGTTTGAAAAGATTGGCATTTTCAAAAGTTATTTGGATTACAAGCTTCCTTTTCATTATGCAAATATACCCGAGACAGTGAAGTCTCTGTCATTCACAACTTGCTGTGAGTTATTTTGATCAGCTCATCAGAGGGCAGCTGGGGAGGACTAGGTTTTGAGGTGGAGGTGGACAGTGCCCAAAATAGATTTTGTCTAGAGCCCTGCTGCCTAGAAAATTGTACCTGTCACCTTCAGTAAATGCCATCAAGTGGCATATATCTAAGGGTTTAAGGCCAAAATGCACAATTTTGCCTCAGGATATGGTCCTAATACAGCTATCTAGGCTCTATTTTTTAAAAAATTAATTGATTATGGGATTAGAATAATTAGAATGTGATTCAATAAAAAAATTATTATGAGTGAGGGACCCTATCCATGCAACATGGCTCAGAACAACACCTAATCTAACCTGCTCACACCACTTCTTCAAAAGAGTAAACTTTTCCCTGATCAAAAACTACTGCATATACCACCATCAGGAGGGAAAGGCCAGTATACTTTTAAAGGCAGAATTTTAAAGAACAAAGCCAGGACTTCTCTGTAACTTGAACTGTCTTTTCAATCAGTTACTCTGGTAAAGTTTAAGAATATGTAACTTACATTTTAAAAATATTTTTTTCTACCTGGCTCTGTGCACAATGGATAGCACATCAGACTTCTGAAAATATTTTTTCTTATTTACTTCCTATACATCATTTCCTGAAAAAAGGAAAATGTCTCCATGATATCTTTATAAGCAGCCCTAGTTCTGAATTCAGTAATTTGTGCATCTAGATTATGCTCAGCAAAGCATGAATCATATAGATCACATTATGTGATTATGCAAATGCACACTAAATATACAATTACAAGCATATATGGGCAGTGAAATTTAATTAATTATTATGACTTAGCTTATTTGCTGAGTGCAGTTTTATTAATTGAGTGTCCACAGATGTGTTTCCTCTCTTGATTCATTTACATGTTAATACTGTGTAGAAATGATAAATTATTGTAACGGCAGATGATAAAAACAGATGGAATAAACATAATTTAACCCAAGATGATTTACATAGGTTTGAATTGAATAGTTCACGTATTTTAGCCAGTTTTAAAGATTTTATTCTTGTATTGTGGCTATTCAGGAAGAGCTTCACAAACAGACACACAAAGACATTCAAACGAGCCAAGGGCGTTTTAAAATGCATATTTAAAGACCATTAAATAGCTCTTTAAATTTTAATTATATTTGAAAAAACAAATATTAAAAGAAAAAAGGAGTCAAAAATATCAGACATAGTTACCTAGAGATTATAAAAATTACCAACATGTGTTAAGTGAAGTAAACATTTGAAAAATTACTAGATATAATTGAAAATCTCAGCCACTTATAGATTGCATTGTTCCCTGAAGGGCTGCATTCTTCACTTAAATAATTGACAATCTTTCCAAAGAAGAAAACTAAAACCATTAGAATCACTTCATTTCATCCCAAAATAGCATTTATATGTGTATATGTGTGCATGAATCACCAATTCTTTTAATGGATATAGATTTGAATTGACACACATGACTATTACTTTCATTTGTTTGAAATTACATCAAATAAAATTGAAATTACATTAAAAAAATCAATATTTGGAGCATCGAATTTCTCTAGTGTCCAAAAAAGTGAAGAAAACTTGTTCTTGTTTGTCAAAAAAGAGGACACAAATAGAATAGGACATGAATTAGTTACCAGAAAATAATTGTTCAGTGATCTGTTGAAAGCCTCCCTTCCCCCATCTATCTCATATGGTATTCCTAGCAGAAACCTCCTTTAGCAGAAAGTAGAAGATTATAAATGCATGGACTTCAAACTACTTTTGCTGTCCTTGAACAATTATTTTAACCATAATTCATCTCTCAGGTGATATCCTCAACCTTAATACTTCTAGTTTAATGTCCAAGGTGCCAAAATAAAGAGCCTAAAATCATTGCATTTTCAAAAATTAAGTTATTGTATAGTCAAAAAGCCACATTTTTTTTTTTTAACATTAAAACAGATATTTCTATTTAAGGCCACAGGGCAGAAAAGGATTTTTCATCCCTACCTTGCCTTTGGGACTCAGAAATACGTAAGAGCTGGGCTTACCCCTTAGGGTTGAAAAGACCAAGTTTATCTGATGCAAGGTCAGCAAGGCTGACCAATATTGCAATGCCATAAAATGTGGGCTTCTTACACTACACCAGCTAGGGAAGAAGGGCCTGGTTGGAGACCAGTCAGCTGCAAAGTACTATAATTTAATTAGAAGAAGCAGAACTGAAGTGAGTTAGACTCGCCACTTGGCTGTCAACAGATGGGAGTTTTTGTTTTATTTGGTTTGAAACTTTCAAGAAATTTTAAAGCAAAGCAGGTACAGTGAAAATATTCTCATTACAGAAAGAATGATAATTAATATTTATGCAATGAAATCACATATTATACCCTTGGCCTCAGTCATCATTTAAGTATAGTGGTATATTTTTTTAATATCTAATTACATTTCTGAAATAAAGGACTAATGCAGCGTGGAAAATGAAGGCCACAGCTCTACCCATACCCACACCCCAAGTCTGCATTCACATTCACTGCCATGGCACCCCCTGCCTTCACCACTTTTTCATTCTTCTTTGTGTCATCTAGAAGCTGCTATTATGATGAAAAGTAACCCAGAATGGTTGTGACTAGTCAGATATAAAAACTAGCTAACCAAAGACCTCCTGAACAACTTAAAACCTGATCATTGTTATGCTATAGATTCAACCAAAGGTCTTAACAAATATGTACTTGCTGGCATATCTCTCCTTGAGTAACCACAAGAAAGTCTTAAATGGTTGATAAAATCTAGGTGTTTAAACACTCATCTGTATTATATACTATTAAGCCACTGCTATTGGCAATAATACAAATTATTCATCTTCATAAATAAATATTTTTATAAGAGCAAGTCTACACTCTCTAAGGTTGATTTCCAATAATTTTTATGCCCATAATGAACTAAAATTATTTGCCCCCAAAGTGCTCTCACTTGTTGTGTTCATGTAAAACATGTATAAAGTGCTCAATTCTCTGTCAATAGTCTCACCACTCCAGGTAAATTACATTTGATTGTGATATCACATCAACTTTGTGCCAGTGTTCAAAAGCCACTAGATTTAGGTCTCTGCCCAGCTTTTGAGCTTCTGTTGTTGTAACAAGTTCTTCAGCACTTTTATTGATTTCTATTCAGAGAAAATTGTTTTTGCTTCAGATATCTTAGCTCTACATCTTCTATGATTTGACATGTTAGTTTTTCTTGGCTGTTTGAGCCCTTTAATTTATCAGCATTTTGAGATTTTTTTTTTTTAATCCCTACAGAAGACCAAATGAGATCCAACTCACTCATGGTCAGCAGATTATGGACAGCCACATGCCCGTGGTAAGCTTCCATATGGGGCATTTCATCCCAAATTACTTGTTCTGTGAAACCTTGAGTGAAACCAGGGACACAATTCTATAAATCTGTTTTGTATTTCAATCAGATGCATATCTGTTGGCTGATCCATTACTTTCAACTCAGCTATAAAGAAGCCGTCCTGACTCTTTAAACTCAGTGATATATCTTGTGTTTATTGTGTTAATATTATATCTTTGCGGGTGTGTGGTGAGTGTTTGATATGCCTGATTTCATGGCCTGACCATTGGCCATCTCCAGAATTGATTTCTCAGTGTCCTCCTGCTACATTATACTACAAACCCCTCTGGCCACCTTCCCTTCTTCTAACAAAGGAGCTAATTGCTACTTTCATGCCTTTACAGTCACACTCCTGGAAATCTTTGCTCCAAAATCTTCCACACTTGCACCTTCCTACCATTTAAAGCTCAGATGAAAGGTCACCTTCTCAGTGGAGTCTTGCTTGATTCTCATTCTGAGAGATCACCCCCACATGCCCATCACACAAACAAGGAAGTTTCCAGAGAAACTACTAGATTAGTAGGGGGTTCCCAATAAACCTTAAAAATGACTAGCAGCTTATTCTAACAAACATGCCATTAATTTGTTAGGCCACAACTCTGAACATTAACATAAGGTTAAAATCTTTGTTTATTCATAATGTGGTCTTGAAGTACCTTCTGTAACAGAATAAAAATCGATATCATTTTCATGATGAGAGCACTTAATTTTAATTCTTTACAAAACAGCATTCTGTGTAAGAACTTTCGTGAGATAAGGGATGAACCTTAAACAATTTGTGAAGAAATCTGGCACTGTGCCTGGGACACAGTAGATGCTCAACAATGCTTGTTGATTGACTACACATGTAGCACATTTTAAAAGAACAATTACATTCGCTGCCAGGTTCGGGGTTATTCAAGTCAACTTTGTAGTATGAATCGAAGAGGGCTGAAATGCGCAAAACCTCTCCTGTCAATTTGGAGTCATTTCCTTCCTTTCTACCAGGAACCTCTTTTTAAAATTCAAAGACTTCTGGAAATTGTAGCAAACCCCTGTTGGGTGGTGTATTTCAGGCTCTCTTATGCAGGAAATCAATAATAGGGCTCCTGGCAGCCAAGCATCTATTATGTGATTTTGCACTAAATAGTCCAGCCACACTTTTTCTTCCAGGAATTTTAAATTCTCATCTAAAAGACACAAAAACCTAGAGTTTTGAATCTTGGTCAGGTAAACAGCAGAGTTGTAGATCTATCCAATACAGCAGCCATTAGTCACAAGTGACTATGTAAAATTAAATTTAAAACTCAATTTATTAAAATTTAAAATGCAATTCCTCTATTGCATTAGCCGCATCTCAAGTGCTCAATATTATAGAATTTCTATCATCACATAAGTTTCTATTAGACACAGGTGGTTTAGAACAGGGTTCAACAAACTGCAGCCCATGGGCCAAATCTAGGCTCCTGCCTGGTTTTGTATGATCCATGAGATTAAATGATTAGGGGGAAAAAAAGAAGAAGAATACTTTGTGACATGCGAAAATTATGTGAAATTTGAATTTCAGAGTCCACAAGCAAAGTTTTATTTGAACACAGCCATGCTCATTTAATTTACATATTGTTGATGGCTGCTTCTGTGCTACAACTGCAGAATTGAGCATTTCTGACGGAAAGCGTATACCCAACAAAGTCTAAAATATTTACTATCTGGCCCTTTACAGAAAAAATTTGCTGGCCCCCTGCTCTAGAGGGAGGCACTAAGGTCTCCAAAACTGCCTTGACATTTTGCCAGATTCTGAGAGTTTATGAAGAGACCAGATAATACTTCTACTGAGGTGTTAATGACTTGTCTGATATGCAGAATGGATTTTCATTTCTGTGTTGAAGATTGGAAAGGATAAGGAAAGGCAAATTGACGGGTGTTAGAGCACCGTATTTTACCACACTGACCATGGTGTATACTCAGACCTGCCACTCACAGGAAGAAAAGCAGTAAGAAAACAGAAGCCCTAGAATTTCTCTAGTCTAAGCAAGGAGCTCCTTGGTCCTCTCTGCAAGAATTCTGCTAAATTCCCTTTAAGTTTAAGTGGGCACAGCTCTAAGTCTCCTGCAGCTGCACAGCCAGACAGATGAGCCAGAGCTGATGGCATAATTAGGCCTCAAACCAGGTGTAAGTGCAATCAGAGTGGAAAATACGTGACAACATCCTCAGTGAACTGTGAGCTCCTCCCTACACTGAAAGGGGCATGCTGATTGTACGGGAGTGTTTCTTAAAGAGATTTCATTACATAAGGGTAATTGTCACAAGTCAAGGAATGTCCAGGGTCACCCACACGATAGGAGTTACATTTTACTGGGACTTGCCATAAATTGACAGAAAAAGGGATCCCAGGCAGAAGGACACAAGAGATCAAGATCGAGTTCCTCAAACAGGTACAGACAGGAAAGTGTTCAGGGGCTCAGAAGGGAGGCTATGCTTCACAGGGGCCTGGGGTCACTGGCTATTACAAGTAGTTCTTGGTCAGGACTCTCACACAGAAGACTCTAGAGATTCTTCTCTCCAATAATGAGCCTGAAAAATCACATTTCGTTTTCTCAAGGAAGCCAGTTAATCCATTTGCCTCTAGCTCTGATACAATCTCTTTGGCAATGCCGGGTAGCACTGCATGACATCGGGTTGCTTGTATTTGAATCCTGTCTCCACCACCTATTATATTAGCTGCCTCATTTTTCTCAGCTGTAAAAGGGGTACCAACTTGTAAATTCGTTTTGATTAATACTTCAGATAATTCAAGTAAACGCGCTTTACTGCTGAGACAGGCAAAAGCAGTCAATAAGAATGCCGATGTAGAAGACATTGCTAATGGCCTGGCCAAGGCCCATCTCTCCCCCCACTTTCTTTGCAAACAGATTCCTGAGAATGCTCAGTCAGTGCTCACCTCCAAGAAAAGGACTGTGATCAGTTTAGAGCAATTTTGACAACCTGTTCCCCACTTTCTTAGGCTCTCTTGCGCAGCTGGAGTTTGCAGTTGCCCCAGTCCTAGCCAATGAGCTCTTAGTAGAAAGTTCTTAGATATGAGCTTTTGCTTTCTCAGACAGAAAGGGGCAATGAAATAACACACATGAGGAAAAGGCCACAAGAATAGCAGAGTCACGGTCCTGACACCCCTATGCCACTGAACCTAGATTACCTAGGTTGAGAAAAATAAACCTCTACCTGTTGTGCATTATCTTACTTTTAGCTATTTCTAAAAATGAATTAGATATAATAAAGGTACCTAAATTGTACTTATGATGAAAAATTATTTTTAATTTCCCTAGAAATTTGCTAGTCACCACTATGGGAATGGGAAAAGAAAGAAGTAAAAATTGTCTACTAGAGTTTCTTTGCATTACAGTTACCCCCTGGGAAATTATGTCTGTAGTCTCTGCTTCTCTCCTGCCCTGCTAGAAACCTATTACACAATGCCATGGAGAGGGAGTCATGACTGCCAGAAGGAGCCTCATTTTCGTCTAGTTGGGAGACAGGTACAAGGACAAGGAAAAGTAGCTAGTAGCTAACGCTTTTTTGAGTGCTTACTATATGCCAGGAACTGTTCTAAGAGTATTACACATATTGACCCATTTAATACAACTATCCACTGATATCAGTATTATTACAAACTCCATTTTAGAAATGGAAAAACTGAGGCACAGAAGAGTTAAATAACTTGCCGAAGGTCACACAGCTAGTAAGTGACTAGGATTCAAACTCAAACACTGAGTCTACAAACGTAAGCACTACATATTAGTGCTTCTCCCTCTAAGGATAGTGGCAACATGCCCACACTCAGCAATATAAGGAGTTAGAACTGATCTGGTGCATTAATCTGGAAAGCCTTTTGAAAACCACGACCTCAAATTTTGCCAAGTCATTCATTTATCTAGCTCTTCAAGATATAGCCAGTATACAAGGAAATAGGTCAGTCAATTTAGAAAGTCGGACAACCTAAATGCCTACAAACAACAAGAGAGTAGGTGTTTAGCTTTGAAAAGAGTAAAAAAGAGGCCCATCCAAGAGGACAGAAACACACAGGGAGATAGAGACATAAAAGTAGCAATCCAGAATTTAGAAGCATTGAGTAACATTTGTCCATGCTGTTACCAGCTCTCTTGGCTGTCAGGACATGGCTCATATTCTCACGTTTTTCCCTCACAAATACTGAGTAGAAATTTGCCCACCACCAGCATTGTCAGCATCTAACCTGGGTAACTGCCCCGTCTGCCTGCTTAAGCAACAGTCTAGAAGTAGAGCAATCTGAAGTTCATCTGATCTTACATAATCCTATCATTGAGGAGCACAGACACAACATGAGTGTGGGCTAAATTGTCTTGTTTGGAACGAATAACAGGGTTAAATAAGACAATTGTAAAATGCCCTTTTTATATTTTATCTGAAGTAAATTACATATAATTTCATTTTAAGAGAAAGAAAAGGTTTAAGATTGGTAAAAGCAGTTTTTGTTTCTCTTGGCTCTTGGTAACCATTGCAGTATTCCTAATGCAAACTAAATTCCCATTTGTTAGCATACATCATCTTGATGAAGATGCAAACTATTGAGTTCTTACAATGTGACAGGCACAGAGTAAAATCATATTAACAAAGAAAGAGATGTGCCCCATATCCCTTCTATTTCTTTCTAATGCTCTTAGGAGTAGAAACTAACTTTTATGCTAGTACATTAACGTGTCTGGTATTTGCCTGTACCCATGAAACAGAACCATGAACTCTCTGGTAAGTACAATGGTGGTAGAGTTATCTCTACCAGAGAGGGCCTCTTTGGAAAGTAATTATCATTTGAATGGAGAAATGACTGATGACTGAGGACAATAAAGTGTTTAAGGCAGGAGCTCCAAAAAGGGAAGGCTGACTTTTAAAAGAATTTGATAAATGCCTGAAGGATTCGCACCACTGATCTACTCTTTCTTGCTTTAAAACACCCATCCCTTCCTTTATTTCCTGTCATCCCCAGGACCATCTAATGCCTTCAGGGATGTACACACACACACACACACCCTCAATAAGGACTATCTCCATCCGCCCAAACCCTTCTCCCAAAAACACAGATTTAGAGAATTAAAAAGTATTTTCTCCCCACATCCACATCAAAAACAAGTCCACTGGATTAATGTCATCACTAAATTGCCTGTTCAGTGGGTGATAACCGTTCTGAAGGAAACTGTATGCATGTATTTTACTGATCACCTTTAAAAAACCCAGCAACCTACTGAATTTCCACAACTTTTTAAGGAACAGAAACAGGTTCTGCTATCCCAAAGCATAAGAGGCCACACTAGGGCTATTTTTAAGAGCAGTGGGGGAACCCAACTACCAACTTTAAGAAAAAGACACCACCCAAATGCATGTCAATAAACCAGATAAAAAACAGACAAATTGAAATCAGATCCCTTTTGTTCCTTGACACCAAGAAAAGCAAAGGAGTGCAGGGTCACGATGAGCATGATTCTCTCATGTCATTCTCTGGAAGAATGACACTGAATGAGACGTGAAGAGAGCATGTGGCAAAACGGAACACAGCTTTATCTTTAATTTTTTTGTGTGTAGGGGGTGGTGTTTCCTTCATTGCAGCTCTGTGACCTGTGATCATTACTTGGTCCAAAGCCTTATGAGCAAGGTCATTTCCTGACAACACAAAGTATTTTTCACACTCACTCAGTAGAAGTCTCCAAGTCGCATGGAAATGAAAGGATCAAATCAAGAAGAAAACTACAGGTGGTTACATGGTTCACCTCTCCTCTGGATTTGAAACAATTACTTTGTGTTCAGGTTTTCCACTCCTTTGGCAGTGCCGCCTGCCAGAAACTCTCAGTAGAGCAGAAGAGAAGCAAAACTGTCAGCCGCAATAGCAGGCCACAACAGATGAATAATATATTTCTAAATTAATTGAGTAAGAACATTTGGCCATGTCTGTCAGGTTTATTTTATTGTATGATTTGCAGGCCAATAATGAAGACTGAGTTCTTAATTATAAGATTTGCATTCCTCCACTCTGCCATAAAAGCTCATACAAAAGCTGTCTTTTCCTACATAGAAATAAGGGCTTGAATGCATGATGGGAAAAAAATGGGCTGGCAAACCCTGAGCCTTCCTAACTAGTATTTTTAAGGACACAGTTCCTCCTTAAGTCACCAAAAGCTATCAATGACAACTTTCAGCTCCTGGCCTCACAATTCTAGATGTTCCATTTCCTGCACTACAGGCAGGAAAGAAAACGTGGTGTACTTTTTCATATATGAAGAAACCCATGTCAAGTCCCTGTCACTTAAGATATGCACTGAGAGCCATGTTATAGTGTAAATATTAGTTTGGGCTAATTCCCAAGTATAACTGATTGACAAGTGTGAGATAACAGATTGAAAACAGACTATAAATTACAGCCCCAAACCACAGAACAAAATGAATCTAACAGGTTCACAGCTAGAAAGAACTCAGGCTGTTAGCCTCAAAAGCCTTTTGATGCAACATGCTGAGCAGTTGCATAAACCTCCACTTACCAGCACTGACTCGTTGCAGGACAAGCCATAGCTTTAGACAAATGTGTGGGGTAGACTAATTGTGGTAGACCAAAGCATAGGGTTGACTGCTGCCAAGAGTTTAGAACAACACAAAAGAAAAGAAGACACAGATTGTTCCTGGCAAGAGGACTTCTTTGGGCCAGAGGACTATCCAAGAAGATTCATCCTATACAAGTCCGGAGGACTATCCAAGAAGTTGGAGTTTGTGAAGAGGCTAGATTTTCAAACTTCGGCCACTGATCAAAGAAAAAGGTTAAGTAGAAAACAAGAATTCATATTTTAAAAAGTGACTGAAAAAGAAGAATATCTGTTTCAGTGGTTCTTAAACATATGTGCTTACAAATCACCTGGAGTGCTTGTTAAAACTCAGACAGTGGACCCTAGCTGATTAAGAGGCCCAACTTGAGGCCCTAAACTGTACACATCTAATAAGTTCCCAGATGATGCCAAGGCTACTGGTCTGGAGACCACACTCCAAGAACCGCTCGTCTCCAGGGACTGTCCTGTGCATTGCAGGATGATTGCGGCATCCCTGGCCTGTACCCACTGGCTGCCAACAGCAACCCTTCCAAACGTGACAACCAAAAATGTCTCTGCAGGTGTGAACCCCTCATCCTCCCAAATGTCCTGCAGAGGGGAAAACTGCCCCTTGAGAACCACTGATCTAGACAGATGGCAAAAAAATATTATTTTATCTCTGAATTCAACTTTTTCTAATTGTTTAAAAGTGAAGAGTTTTGCCTTGGTCTTATTTTTATTTTTCTGACAATCTATTTGATAACTGTAAATATTTTTCTTTTATTTAAATGTCAGGACACTGGGGCAGACTTTTTAGACTGAGAAAATAAGTTCAGATTTATTAGGCTACAGAGAACATAAAGCAACTTTTGGCTATCTATTCTATGACATATGGTCCTCCTTAAATCTCAGTTATTTGGGCATGATTGAGATGTATTCCCTAAGGTACTTTCATATTCAAATATTTTATCCACCTCCCTAGAGTAAGCAATACAGAATAGACTCCAGAGTCACCTTTCACCAGGAAAATAATGCCAAACACAAGCATGACAAAAAGAAAAAATTAACATACCCTGGGCAAAAATAATCCCTGAGTGAAATAATTAACACGGACATGTGAAATGCCTCAGGAAGCAGGTGACACATAGACATTAAAAGCAAATAATAAGCAGCGGTTCATACACAAACTTTTTATTTAAAAAAATAAATTTTGTGTGAACATACACCTTTGGAACAGAGACACTACTGAACACATTAAAAACTCCAACTGCCTGCAAGAAATGCAAAGTGTAAATATTTCTTCTTTAGAGTTCATGCAAATGTTAATTTAATTTTAAATTTAACATTAAAGATTTAAAAGATTATTTTTTAAAAAGGACACAGAAAGTCATTCCAGCAGCTCAGAGGCCAAAAGCAGTCAGGATCATCTGTTAATCTCTCTATCCTTTCTGGCACAAATTTCTGTTTGTGTTTGCTAGAAAAAACTAATAAGGGATTTCGTTAGAGTCTTAGTGCCATGAATTATGGTAAAGGCAGCAGGAACTCCATTTCTAGTTCAATGTCTTCCCAAGCACTCCTTTTCTTTTTTTTTCTTTACTTTGGAGTGCTACTATTTCCTAGATTTGTTATATTTTCTGGTATTTATTCAGACTGTTTAGTGTAGATCAATGTGTGCCAGCCACACACAGAAAAGCGCTATGAGATTAAACATATCAAGCCATGATTTCAACAGATGCCCTAAGAGGTGCCCCTGAACTACCGTTTGATGACCTTTTAAGGAGGAGAAGTTAGGAGAGAGACTTAATTTTGTTTCCTACATAATACAGATTAGTCACAAGGCCTAGAAAGAGTGCTAGAGTAGAACAGGGAGCTTTATGCAGAAGGAATTTGTTAGACTATTGAGAAAGAATAAGACAGCAGTGGATCAAGAGACCTAAACGAGACTTAGACTTAGACACCCCAACCCCCCTCTCCTAGATCACAATCAGTGATGTGGAACTGAAAGTCAACACTTGTTCACATTTGTGGTTCAAAATAATGGTTACCAACAAGGTAGGTGGAAATAAGGGAGAAAAGGTAAGAGAACCAGGCCTTTGTGTTAGTCTGTACCTCTTCAAACTGCAAAAGACATATTTAATACATGCTGGGCAATTGAATTATTTTTAAATATCTTGTTTTATTTAAAAAACAAATCAAGAATTCTAAACAGGTCTTTTATTAGACATACCTGGACCTCAGTGGATCCTAGTAACCACCAGGTCACTATTAATACATTTTTTTCTGGGGAGAAAAAGACTATATTAGCAACTATTTGCAACACTATACTGAGTGAGTTTCCTCATATCAACGAATTCTCCAACACTCTGAACACTAACTGAGTGTCCTACAATTCAATTCAATTTTGACACTACCTGGAGCTAGTGTGAGAATCTGCAGGTTTAAGGGCTCAGGCCCACAAGACTGTCCCCACTTCAGACTCCAGTCACACATATTGGGTCCCCAGGTTCCCATACTTCTGGCTGACTGGGCTATAAATCAGGGATACCCAGGACATCAACACTGCACCCACAGTCTCAATGTTTTGCTAGAAGAGTTTGCAGAACTCAGAAAAAATAGTTACTATTACCAGTTTATTATAAAATATGCAACTCAGGAACAGCCAAATGGATGAGATGCATAGGACAAGATATGGGAGTCGGGGGGCAGGAAGGCAGAGTTACCATGCCTTTTCCAGGAATGCCACCATCCTCCCAGTACCTCCATGTGTTCACCAACCTGGAAGCTCTCTGAACCCCACTGTTGAGAAGTTTTCATGGAGGTTTCATTACGTAGGCATGATTAATTAAATCATTCATTATTGATGATCGAACTCAATCTGTGGTTGCTCTCCTTGCCCCAGAGGTCAAGAGGAAGTGCTGACTTTCTAATTACATCATCAACTTTCTAATTACATCGTCTTTCTGGTGACCAGCCCTTATCCTGAAGCCATCTATGGGCCCCCAGCCACCTGTCATCTCTTTAGCATACAAAAGATACTCGAGCTGTGTGCCAGGATCCATGGACAAAGACCAAATATATATTTCCCATTTTACCACAAGTAATTACTAGATAGAGAGCTATGGAATTTACCTCCAAGTTACATATGCACCACATCCAATAAGTCCAATGTTCCATTTTCATCTTTGAATCTGTTCCGTGAAATGACAGCCTATGGGATATTAGATGTTAAGTAAAAAAAATAGTTATATTTTCCAATGAGATTAATCTCTAGAATCAAAAAATTAAAAATATCTCTTTACAGGACAAGTTTTCAGACCTTTAATATCTTACTATTCTTTGAGACCCTTCAAGAGAGGTAAATACTATGTACTAATACAATTTCCCAAAATCACAAACCTCCATTTGGAAACGACAAAGCATCCTGAGAGAGCAGACATAAGCAGAATACAGTTTGAAAACACTAAAGGGAATATCTTTCATTGTATTTTATATTTCAATGCCATATTCACTTTTGGGACTAAGAAATATGATAGCGTATACAGCATTCAGTAAATATTAGCCAAAAACTCTCTTCTTTTGTCCACACAGAATTTCATCTCTGGCTTATTCTGATACCCTTGTGTATGCAAGATTAGTGCTGAAGAAAGTGGGAATTTTGTCTCTGTAAGGTTTTCTGGATTCGACCCAGAGGTTTTTAACTCCTTTAGTCAATTATTCGTTCCTTAAAGCCTGGGGAACCACACTAAAATTGTTTAATTGAGTTGAAAAAGGTTATTTACAGTATTTTCCACATAACTGACTTTTTCAGCCAACTGATTTGCATATAGTACAACATTGCTAATTTATACTAATGACTAAAAGAACACTGGAGATTACAAATTTAAGAATTAGCAAGTACTAGAAGTGAAAGCATGAAATTAAAAGCAATTAGAGCTGTCTCATCACAAAAGGGACTTGATTAGTCCATGCTTATTATTTATGGTAGTGATTTATAATATGCCATCATCTATTTTGTAATGAAATCTTCATGATGTGACATTTTATTATCATCCTACAAGAAAGATGGACAAAGCTGCCAGAGAGTTGGTAAAGCTTGTCAGCTTTCCTGATGGATCCACTCATTTACTCAGCATTTACTATACTATGCTTCTGCCCCATGCAAAGTACCTTCTTCAAGCACAATTTTATTGGATTTTTCCTACTACTATAAGACTAATAGATTTCACTGGAACCTGGAAAGCACTGAAAATACAAAGAAAACAGAAAAAAGACACCTGTAAGTCCGTCACCTAGAGATGACCACAGCTAACATTTGCTATGCTTGCTTCCAATATTTTCCTATGCATATATGTGAAGAAAATGTGAAAATACAAATGTTTGGATAATTGAAATCATATTTTCAATTTTGTGTTCTGATTTTTCATTTAGCTGTTAAGGACATACAAAATTATATCCTTAATTTAATTATTGCTGAATATTTAAAGTATTTTATAAAGTCATCATTTATTTCAGCCTAGTTAATACTTAAAAATCAATAGTTGTTTAGTTCCAATTATTTGAAAATAAATTAAAATAGTTCCAATAGTCTAAACTGGTTTTGCACCATTAGAGGTAGTTATTTGTGTATTTTTTCTAAACAGCTGAAAATAACTCACTTTGGAACATGAGACAAACTCAATTTAAACCTGATATTAGTCACACTTGCTACCAACAGTTACCTTCCAGGTATAGGCAACAACTTCGGGGAAACAGGAACAAGTATGGGCTTAATCTATATTTAGCCTTTTAATGAAATTGACTTTCCTCAGTCCTTGAGTTGCATTATAATTTCCATAGTCAATTTCAGCACATTTCAATTTTTGAAACCTTCAATTAGAAGTTCAAAAAAATTTTATTTTCATTGTTCCTATTTCTGTTTCACAGGTGAATTAATTGCAGCACTGAATGGGTAGGTGGTTTTTATAGGGCTACATAGGAATTAAATTTCTCAGCATTCCTAAGGGTTTTTTCATGCTAGATCCTCTACCCACTCCCTCAAATGAAGACTGAAGTTGTGCCTAAAGGAAACAGATGTAGTACAGTCATTCTCAATTGAAGCTATGGCTACCACATGAGAATAATTGGCATTAATTAAAGCATCTAACAGCTTTAAGCTGACTATGCATTTGCACAACTCCCCTAAAAGCTTCCTAACAGCATCGTGTGAAGTGTACCTAACAATCTCTTAGAAGTCCCTCAGAAGCCCTTCAGTGGTGTTGATAGAAATATTTTGCCCAGTACTATGAAAGCACATTAATGTTTACACCAGCACTCTAGTAGTTCTGGAATCCACAAGTCCCGTCTTTTCTAAGGTCAGTTCTACAAAATGCTTCATACATGCTCACAGTAGGTTCTTGACAAATATTCACAATCACATACTCTTAGTGAAAATTTAAAGGGCTACTGAGTTCTTTCCACCTCCAGAATTGATGATTTGTGATCTTTTCATTAATATTCCCTGGAAAGCTGCTTTAGTCTTATATTAACAATAACCATTGCAAGTCTGAAGCATTCACAGTTAGTAAAAGAGAAGCAAGAAGCCCTTTGTTCCATTTCTTCCAGTTCATAAATTAATCTCTTTAGTGTACATTCAGGTGTTGAGGCAAGTTAAAGTCCTTTGTGATACCTAGGGAATAATATAAGTTAATGCAGAACATTTGTTCCTAGGAAAAGAAAAGTGATACATAGTGGTCCTGTTTTGTGCCTATCCTGAGCTGGCAACTTTACACATACTATCTCATTTGAGCCTCATAATGGCTTATGGTTGAAGAAAAGAGAAGCTTACAGAAGTTACGTCCAGGATCTGACCTGATCTTACATCTGTCTGACTTCATGGTTGTGTTGTTTCCACCTCAACATGAACTGTTTAACAATCATTGCATCCTCCAATAGATTCTCAGTATCTATGCTACGTGGCCACAAGTTCCAAACTGGGACCCAGTTGGTCCCCCTGCACTCCAGTAAGTATTATTCTAGATCTCTTGTCACTTTACAAAGATGCAAGGTCTAGGTAAAGTCTGGAGCTTTTCTCCTTTATTTATTAATGTACCAGATAAGATGCTAAGCACATGGGATACTTTTGTAACATCTTAGGAAAACGGAATTTTGGAGTTTTCTGAATGAAATTCACACTGGGCCAAGAATCCTCCAAAGTTGCCATATAATATCTTGATTCTCTCCAACAAGAATTACTTTGGCCCGGGAATAGATAACCATAAATCCCAAAATGCCCTATCTATAACTGTATCCTTAGGACAGCAGGGTCTCTAAAGTCATTTATTCATTCAACGAATTGGTTTTGACCATTCACTTTTTACTTAGCATAATTGCAGACATCCAGGATACATCAGTGAACAAAGCAATTGAAAATTCCAGCCTTCAGGGAGTTTATGTTCTTGCAGGATAGAGACAAGAAATAATGTATATAATAAATAAGTAAATTATCCATAATATACCAAAACATGATAAGGGCTGTAGAAAACTATTCACTATTGCAAGGGGACTCGGGAATGTGGAGATGGCGCAGCTTGCAATTTTAAATACGACTGTCAGATTAGACCCCATTGAGAAGCTGATATTTGAGAAAAGATCTAAATGAAGTGATGAGGTCAGCTATGTGCACATCGGGGGGAAGAAAGTTCCTGAGAGATGTACAAAAGACCAAGGACAGAAGTGTGCTTCACATGTTTGAAGAAGCAAGGAGACCTGTGTGACTGAAGTGGAGTGAACATGAGGGAGAGTAGTAGGATAGAGGTGGGGGCGGTCAGACTATGAAAGGCTTTGTAGGACAACGTAATCACTCTGGGATTTTGAGCAGAGAAATGGCGAAATATGACTCACATATAAAAAGTCTCACTCTGGGTGCCATGTTGAGAACAGACAGTAAAGCTGTGGGTGGCAGTTGAAGGTATGGGGGGTGGGGTGTAGCAGAAAGCCCATGTTACAAGGCTATTATAGTAACCAAGGTGGGAGGTGATGCTGCCCTAGCCCAGTGGGAATAGTAAAGGTGGTAAGAAGTGGTCAAATTCTGGAGATAAATTGAAGAAGGAGCTAACAGTATTTTCTAAACTGGATGTGGAGTATGAGAGAAAGAAGAGTGAAAGATGACTCATCTGGTCCGGGCCTGAGTAGTTGGAAGGATGGATTTGCTATCACCTGCAATGGGAAGAGCAGAGTTTTTTTTTTTTAAGAAGGGTATCAGGAGTTCCATTTTAGAAGTAGTAACATTAAATTTGAAATGTCTATTAGGCATCTA
Source organism: Indri indri (assembly GCA_004363605.1). Taxonomy (NCBI): domain Eukaryota; kingdom Metazoa; phylum Chordata; class Mammalia; order Primates; family Indriidae; genus Indri; species Indri indri. Next base: position 8,560 of record RJWJ010007028.1, on the reverse strand, counting down.
AGTAAAAAACAATTAAGCAGTCAAAAATATCACTTTGGACTTAATAAGAGAAGTCTGATGGGGTGATATAAATAAATTTGAGAGTTGTTCTTTATTTGTTTGCTTCTTTATTCATGCCACAAAATTGCATGAGATCACAGATGGAGTGAATGCAGATAGAGAAGGCATCGAAGGACTGAGCCCCAGGCATACCGATGTTAAGAGGTCTGAGAGATGACAAGGAACACCCAGTGATATGTAAAGAAAACAGAGTACAGTGTCCTGGAAGCCAAGGGTAGAAAGTTTGCTAAGAAGAAGGGAGAGATCAATGTGCCAATTGCTGCAGGAATTAACATGAGAACTGAGAATTGACCACTGAATTTAGCAACAAGACAGACATTGGTGACCCAGACAAGAGCAATTTGGGGACAACAGTGGGGATGAAAGCCAGACTGAAGAGACATGGGAAGAGGGAAATTGAAAGTTGAGTTTAGACAACTCTGTTGCAAAGAGTTTTGCTACAAAGAAATAGGGCAACAGGTGGTGGGGAAGTGCGGTCAAAGAAGAGGTAGGTTTTGTTGCTTGCTTGTTTTTTTGGTTTTTGTTTTTAATACAAGGGAAATAACCACATATTTAAATGCTGATGGAATGACCCTCTAGACCAGAAAGAAAAATAAAAAAACCCTAATGATATTAGAGAGGGAAGGGAGAATTACAAGAGGAATCATCTTTATTTTTTTTCCACACGAGCACCTATTTATTATAAAACAAAACAGGTCTGTCTCCACGAGTGGAGAGAGACAGACTGACTCACTGACTTACTAACTGACTTGTACAGTCAAGGAAAATCTCACTGATAAGGAACCATTTGAGCCAACGCCTCAAGAGAACCATGTGAACTAGCATGCAAAAAATGAAATAATGATCATTGCAGAAGACACTATGCTGTTGGTTGTCCATCCAACACCCAGTTATTCCTTCTTTCTCTCTAACAGAATCCTTTTTCCCTTGCGATAATGCAGCCATGTAATCAGGAGAAAGCTGGAACCCATCTCTAACCATAGGGGTGGATCCCAATTAGTCTAAGCCAATAGTGGCCACCCAACCTCACTTACCACTGACCAGTTCAGGAAGCCAGTTTTAAGCCTATCAGCACAGGGAATTGCCCTGGTCACTGTCACTGGTCCAGGAGTAGGCACACAAGCTAAGCTGGTCCAACCAGATTTATATTTCTGTTTGGAGGAGCAGGTTTTTTCCTCTGTCCATGATGGATGTGAACAAGGAAGAATGTTGCCACAATGGCACAGGACTTGGTGACACAGCCATCTCTGGGCAATGAGGGAAGCCTGGAGACAGAGCTAATACAAAGAAGGCAGAGCTGGGAGCACTGCAGAGAAAAGGAGTCAGAGCCCTGATTCTTCCATGCCTAGAACCTGCTGTACTTCAAGACTCCCCATTATGTGCAATGAAGAATCTCCTTACTATTTATGCCAGTTTGAGTTTGGTTTTTTATTCCTTAGTGTTTAAAGGTTCTTGATTATGACAACAAAAATAACAGCAGCCAACGTTTCTTGAGAATTACCTTGTGCCGGGCACATACTTCATATTCATAATTTTGTTTAAGGTTCTTGACAATCTTATAAGGTAAATACATTATTGTCCTTATTTGTAAAACATAAGTGATTTTGCTCAAGGTCATGTGTATAGTAAGTGGCAGAACCAAATCTTTTTGTTTGTTTGTTTGAGACAAAGTCTTGCCCTGTTGCCCTGGCTAGAATGCAGTCATCATAGCTCATTGCATCCTCCAACTCCCAGGCTTCAGTGATTGAGGAAGAGGAGACCAGACCAGAAGAGGTATTCCAGGTGGAGAGAACAAGATTATATATTAATATTATAAAATTAATAATAATATCACCATCTCCCGTTCTTCCTGTGGCCTCTTCACAAGCTCCTTCCTCTTTCATTTCCTCTGCCTCATTTATCAGTGGAACCATCATAGTGGTTAAGAGCACAGGCTCTGAGCTCTGAAAGATTTTGGTTCTGCCAGATGGAATGCCTCATGCCTATAATCCCAGTGACTCGGGAGGCTAAGGTGGAGGATCACTTGAGCCCAGGAGTTTAAGGCCAGCCTGAGCAACATTGTGAGACTCCATCTCCACAAAAATAGAAAACCTAGCCAGGCGTGGTGGTGCATGCCTGTAGTCTCAGCTACTCGGGAGGCTGAGGCAGGAGAATCACTGTTCTGGTCTGGTCTCCTCTTCCTCATCTGGTCTTGTCTCTTCTTCCTCATCTGGTCTTGTCTCCTCTTCCTTTTCTGGTCTGGTCTCCTCTTCCTTGTTGGGTCTGATCTCCTCTTCCTAGTCCAGGAGGAATCATCTTGAGGAGAAAAAGGATGCAATTGGTGGCTCAGATGGGGTATAGATACCCACCAGTAGTCACAGGTAGGAAGGAAGACCATGTGGGTGCAGATGCTGGAAGGCTTTGAAAGCAGATGTCATAAAAGGCTATGGAAATCCTCTTCTAATGTTTCAATTTTCTCTGTGAAAATAGACATGGAGGAAAGTGTTGAAGATTAGGGAGGAGGAAAGAGTAAAGTAGTTGATATAGTTTGGATATCTATTCCCTCTAAATATCTTGTTGAAGTGGGATCCCCAGTATTGGAGGTGGAGCCTGGTGGGAGGTGTTTGGGTTATGGGGTGGATCTCTCATGAATGGCTTGGTAACATCCTCGTGGCAATGAGTGAGTTTCCACTACCAGTTCCAGTGAAAACTGTTTGTTAAAAGAGTCTGGCACCTCCTTCCTCCCGCCTTCTCGTTTCCTTCCTCTCACCATGTGCTGCTGCTCCCCTTTGCCTTCTGCCATAAGTGGAAGCTTCCTGAGGCCTCACCAGAGGCAGATGCTTGTGCCATGCTTCTTAAACAGCCTGCAGAGCCATGAGGCAAATAAAACTCGTTTCTTTATACGTTACCCAGCTTTAGGTATTCCTCTACAGCAACACAAATGAAGTAAGACCGTGGTTATCAAGTAGAGCAGAAGAATGAACAGATTAGCAAAGTTTGATATGATTGTCAGTGGAGGATTTAGAGCCCAATTAAGGTTTAAAGTCATGAATTTAAAGGGAGATTATTCAGTGTGATTAGGTATTTTTCTCAAGCCACCTCGGTACTGGCCTGGGGAACTTATAGAAGTGGATTTAACTAGAGTTGCAGATTGGGGAAGGGATATGATGACGGGAAAGGACAAAGAAGAGACTACAGCTCCTGATCAGGGGGGTCAAGCTGGGCATGGGGATAATAAAAGTGGCAGCTCATTGGCTAATTCCTCCCTTTTGACAGAGTCTGAGGAGGAGACCCAAGGTGACATGCATTACATTCCTGAATAGTTGCCAGTGACCCTGCATGTTCAGACCCCTAGACCAAAACAGTGAAGGCGTGGACAGAGCCAGCATGATGCAAACGGGTGGATTTTTGCATCTCTGCTTCTGATTCATTCGTGACTTTGCTCAGATCACACTGTCTTTATGCACCTTTTTTTTCTCTCATCTACAATTTAGAGATAATACCTTCCCCTCATTTGCTTCTTAAAAGTTAATGAAAACATGGGTAAAGACTTCCAAATCCTTGAGAAAAATGATAAGTGTAATACTAAAATAAATTAAAAATTTTAAATGCTTTTATATTTGCACTGTTTGCAGAGGTATGTCCCCAACATGGTATATATTATACCAAAATACATTTATCCTTCTTACTTGTATAAATAAATCCTACTTTTGACATCAATTGCTTCAATTGGCCTTATTTTAAATTTCCTTCATTTTTGACAGTTTAATATCTTGCTGATGTCAGATATTGAATTGAAATGCCAGGAATTGAGTGTAGAATTTAGACATACAAATTTCCTGGCAGATTTATTATATTAAAAAGCAAAAGAATGGAGGCTAGTATTTTTGAGGGTCTACTATGTGACAGATACTACACATTTAATATTTGATTCAATCTTCAGAACAATGATGTACATTTGCTATTATCATCTGCCTCATTTTAAGATGATAAAACTGAACTCAGAGAGATTATGTAATTTACCCTAGAATACATGGCTTATAACTGGTGAGCCCAAATTTGAACACAGTTACATATGGTTCTAAGTCACATGCTCTTATATGTCATTCTATTTTGATAGGATGTACGAAAACTAAATGTATTAAATAGATTAACGCCAACATGGTTCCGTCTTCCAAAGAATGTCCTAAAGTGTAGAAATTGAGAATTCTGAAGAAACTACTACAGCACTCAGGGAAGCTTAAATTCTTTATATCCTCACACAGAATGAATTCCGATAGCCTCTTTCTCACCTCACCTGCACCACCGGTATCTCCACCACAAGAGAAGAGGAAAAAAGGGAAGTACTCACAAAAAAGAAATTCAAAAAAGTTCTCACTACCAGTGACATGGGAAATTCATAGGATTATTTGGTCCTGGGGTTGCACTCGGGAAAGTAATGCGGATTTTGGTAAAGGTGTTCTTGCCAGTGGCTGGCACTGAGTGCTTACAGAAGGTTTATTCAGTGACTGAAGGTATCTCTCACATTGGCAAAAAGATGAGTAGAAACATGGGCTTAACCTGTGTGAGTGATCTGCAATGCTTTCATACATGGAATTCCATTTTGGTTTTGTTTTCATTGTTGTTTCTAAGGGATGCTTCATGTCCTTTCATTTAAGGGATCTGCATCATAGACAAACTAATAAATGAGGGGGAGGGAGAAAAGTCACACTCAGGACCAGCAAGTTTCTCAAACAGCTGCAGCCAAATTGTGAAGTGTTTTTAGTTGCTAGAAACCTAGCTGAATTAAGCTAGGTTGGCACTGGGGCAGCCAGCCAAGTATATAGTATGTCACAGTATTTTACAAATATTTTAATAGTACATTGAATTCTTAAAAACCAGAACTCCTTTCCTGAAGCAATGAACTTCCCCCAGCGAAAGCATTCATATGTTTGTCAATCCCTAAACAGTTTGCCCTAGAAATGCTATCATTATATCTTCATAACAAAGTGGATTTTGTCCAGGCATGTGGCTCATGCCTGTAATTCTAGCACTCTGGGAGGTCAAGGCAGGAGGATTGCTTGAATTCAAGCAATCAAGGAGTTCAAGAGCAGCCTGCGTGAGAGCGAGACCCCATCTCTACCAAAAAAATAGAAAAATTAGCCAGGCATCGTGACATGCGCCTATAGTCCCAGCTACTCAGGAGGCTAAGGCAGGAGGATTGCTTGACCCAGGAGTCTGAGGCTGCACTGAGCTTTGATGACACCATAGCACTCTACCCAGGGCAGCAGAGTGAGACTCTGTCTCAAAAAATCAAACAAAAAAAGTGGATTTTATAATATTTGAATGAAGCAGAAAACCTGACATAGAAGGGAACCATAGCTATTTAAATGTCTTTTCTCAGGGCATTAAGGTAACAAAAACTTTTAAATAACTTGGATTGCCAGGTTACCACAGTTACATTCATTTTATAAAACTAGAGTTTTCTTAGGAAAGGTAATATATAAAATCATGACTTTACTATAGTCCCCATCTATGCTAAGAGAATGTATTTTCTTTCTTGATAGAAATTGTTTTTACAGCAAATTATCCCACAGCTTTCCACAAGAAAGAGGGGATGGAGCAAGTGGGTGTTTAAGGTACCTTGTTGCTTAACCGCCCCTACAACTGGACAATTATCTGCCACGCCACAGCCCAGATACAGCGCCCGCCTCCTCTGTAATACTGTGTGGACCTACCATGTCAGTGCACCCTGCAATATTCACATCAACTAAATAGACCGTTTGACTCAGTCAACCTGGGAAGAGAGAGCCCTGCTTTAAGCCTGATCACATCATTATAATTATCAAACTTTGAGAAAACCTCTGGTGCTAAATAAATTACCCTTGGTTCAAAACTGCCATCTCCTCATTCTTACTGACTGCAAAGGTGGTTCTCTCCAGAAGTTGTGCTGAAAGCAGAGAAACATCTTTTCAGTGCATCTTTGAATTAAATCGGCACATCAATGCAGGCAGCCCAGGGAGCCATGAGCCACCACTTTGCCATCCTCATCACAATCTTCCCCAAATATATCCCTAGTGAGGCTTCACAGCCCCCACAAAACTGCTTTTGTAGTCAGTATGCAGTGCAAATTGGAATCCCTGTCATTAAAAAGGAGGACACTCATTTCTTACCGTTTCCTCTGCATCTGAGGCCCCATTATATGTGAATGTCTCTTGTCTCGACGGAAAACAGTGTTAACTTAGGAACACCAAAGCCAGTTTTCTGAGTCCTGTGGCAAATCTCAATTTACACTATGTCTGGCCACAGAATTGGTTCACATGCTCTAGCCAAGACATCCTTGAGGCAGAAATAACTTATGTTTTCTTTTCCATGTAGCCATGAAAGTGTATGGTTTAATCTCCATGTCGGTAGCCAAATATGTGGTTGAGTACAGTAAGGAATGATGAGGTCTGAAATTGTAAAAACCCTCCTTTCATTATTCCAGTCACTTGTGAATTAAAAGTTTCCCCCATGCAGTGCTTCGTTGATTGGTGTGTGATACTATTTATTTCCTGAAAAGGCATAGGAAGTTGTTTTTTACCTAGTGAACAGATGGTGTAAAGTTATCTTGTATCACTGTCAAAAGACTTAAACAATTTAAAAGACTTTTATTCATAGCCAAATAGTAGCTCACATAAAAGATGGAAACATTCTACCAAAAAGGTATCTCCGAAGGCTTGGATGACTTTGAGTATGAATACCTACTGAGGGAAAGTAGGAAGGTGCTAGGATTGCAGTAGGGTAGAGAAAGAAGAGAAAGAACATTCAAGAAAGTCAACTGTTGGAAAATCCAGGCCTTTAATCCCTGGACTAAAAAAAAAACTTTAATATCACTCAGCAATGACTGTTCCAACCAATAAGGATGTGGCACTCAGGACTTTGAATGAAATCTAATCATCTGCTAGGAAGATTGGATTATGGCAAAGAAATACTCTGAAGGAAACGGGCAGCTGGAATAGGATAGTGATTCTCTAGAACAAAAGAAAAACTTGCCCAACTTCTCAAAAAAGAAAAGCCAATAAGCACACAATGGATGTGCAGCTAGAGAATGAGGGTATACAAAATGCCCAGAACTGCGTGTTCAATTATTTCACCAGTATTTTGCGACTTTCCTGTAACCCACTGTTCCGAGGGCAGCAAACACAGGGCAAGGCATTTTATAGACAGAGGATAATGGCTTTCAGTGTTTCTCAAATTGGCTCAAAGCCCATACTGTGTAAATTGCTAAAAGCTCATATGTGATTCTGAACCTCTTGCTGGTCCTGAGACTCTGTATTCTGGTAATAATTACACAGACTGGATAATTAACTTCTGACATAAAAAGGGATGAAGGTGAGAGAAGAAAATGCAGACCTTATCGACTTTTACTTAAAGCAAGGGCACAAATTAATTAAAGCCCTGGGGCATTCATTTGGAAAAAATCACTGTATTCTATCTCTCTAATGTTTTCCTATAGGAACGGGAAGAAATTCTCCACGTTCACATGATTATTCTTCTCTGATATTTCTGTGGTTTTACAATATTATTCATTTTAATTTTTGTTTAGATAGTCTTATCAATTTTAACATTCCTAAGAGAAGGCACAGGCCCAAGGCACACAAGTGTGTAGCGTATGTATGCTTTCACAGGAAAGGAAGAACTGACCTCTGCCTGCAGTAAGCAGAGTAACTGAAATTGAGCACCCTGAACAATGCACAGAGTGTTGAAGAGCTGTCACTTCCACAAAAAAAAGAATTAGAAAAGCCTGGGGAAAGAGCAAGAAAGTTTGCCATCTGTCCAAGGCTCCAAGGCAGGATAAACAGAAACTCATAAGACATCAAATCCCATGCAATTGGGGTCTCAGTCTATACTAATTATATGATAAGGGGTTCTGAATACAAGAAATTAAGATACAGACTTCTCCACGACTATTGAAAACATTAAGGCTCTGAGAGAAGTATCCATAAAACTACTCTAGTAATATTTTCACAACCAGGGATTCAAGGGACTCCTATAGGGAGAAAATAGTCCAACTGAGGGGAACTCATAAAAATTTTAAATCACCCAAGGAAAGGAAGTGCCATGAGAGACAGTATAGATTCCAAAAACAGGTGAGGTTAAAGCCTGAGAGCTGCAGAAGACTGTAAGACAAACCTTTTAGCATTATTAGGGAACTAAAAGAATAAATAGAAACTATAATGAAAGACCAGAACACTATGAAGAAAAATCTGGCTGAGCTTTAATGACTAAACAGAACTTCTGCAAATGTAAAAAATACAGTTTTAATTAAAAATTTAATAGATAACAACAATCTTCATCACAGATTAGGAAATATATATTTTCACAAGTAAAAATAACGAGGTAGAAAGTAGAATGGAATAAGGGATCCTATATTTAATAGCATTGAAAAAGATTTAAAAACCTAAGATACAATGTAAGAAAGGCACAAGACCATTAATGAAGAAAACTTTAAAACACTACTAAAAGACACACAAAAAAGATATGAACAAATGAAAAGATA
>RJWJ010007027.1:0-59425 GCA_004363605.1 Indri indri | reverse complement strand
GTGTGTGTGTGTGTGTGTGTGTATGTTGTACACCATAAATACATACGGTTTTTATTTGTTGATTAAAAAATAAAAATAAGTTTTTTTAAAAAAAGCATAAGTGCAATAAAAGGTTTTTTTTTTTTTTCTGAAAGAAAGAATCTTGTCGTTTTAACTTTCTGCTCGTTTGGGTTTTGCCTAAGTGAAAGGAAGGAAATTGATTTTGTTGAGATCCTGCTAAGTGCTAACCACTGGATTAAGCACTTAATAATTTTTATGACTACCCCGATGATGAAGGCATGATGCCTCCTTTGTTTACAGATGAGGAAACTGAAGCATGAAAGTTTGGGTAACTTATCTAAGCTCATGGAACCATTTAGACTCTATTAGTAACCATTTGAACTGTAACTGTAATAGCTGGCATTTACTGGGCACACTGTGGGCCGGCATTATTCTAGATGATTCACCTGTGTTATATCATGTTATCTGCAAAATGATCCTATGGGACAGGCAACATTATTGTCCCCATTTTACAGGCAAGGAAACTGCAGCACGGCAAGTCACCTCCTCCAGGTCACATAGCCAATAAATGAAGGAACCATGATTTTCTCATTCCTCTAGGACGTAAGTCCCAGTTCTGACTCTTCTCCCCCAAGACAGTGTGTGGAATGGGTCTCCTGCCGCATGTCACTGGGGACGCTGCGTTTCAGTAATCTGGACAAGCGTTGGCTTTGCTTCAGGGTTTTCTGGTGGAAGCTTATGTTTATTTGTTGACTTGTTTTTCACACTCACACATCTGTTTAGAAAGTTGGAAAACAGAGCCATGAAGCATCCAGCCCAAACACTCCAAGACAAATTAGCGGGCGGGTCTCCCCAAGGCAGAGGGGCTCAGGCAGAGGGGAGAGGGGGGCAGCCACAGGAGGATTCCCACACCGTCCCAGACGCCAGGGCCCTGGGCACTGGTAATAAACTAGTGGCAAAAGGCTGGTGGCTCCATGTCTTTGCAGAGTTGGGTATCACCTCAGGACCACACTTTAATGGGAAATACAGCTTGACAGGGATAAACTCCAGGGGTTTATGAAGAAATGGTGGGCTAAGTCAACAAAACCCCTTAGCCACTCCAGGCGAGAACGAAGAGACAAGGAGGGGTTGAGAAGGGAGGGAAGACCCCTGACCCAGCCCCAGCTTGCCATCCAGCATAGGTCTGGCCAGTGCCACCAGTCCTCCTGTTAGACAGCCGGCCCTCCTCCGCAGGGCTCCATCTCAGGACACACTGCACCTGCTGCCAGCTGACGAGTCATTTCCCCAGGGGGAGGCGAAACCCCCAGAGACCAACATCCACAGCCCTCGGATCTGCCCCTCAGACAAGGCACAAGTCCCTGTTCCCATCTCAGCAGGGTGAGTAGTTTCCCACAGGGGCCTTGGGGAGAAGAATTCGGGCCGAGAGGAGAAGGAAGCAGGCCCCCGTGCAGACACAGGGACCCTGGGCTCATGAACAAGGAGCAGAAATAATAAGCTCAGCCACCAAGATTCAGGAGCCTACTATATTCCAGGCCCTTTCCAACACATCACGACAACCCCTTCGATGACCCTACAAGGGATGGATGTTAGCCCCATTTGAAAGAAGGGCAAACTGAGGCTCAAAATTGGTTAAGTAGGCATTTGCCCAAAATCTTGGCCTGGCTGACTCCAAGGTCCCTCATCATCAAGCCCACAGACAGGGGAAGAAGGAAGAAATGAAAGACGAGGTAGGAGTAGCAGGTGCGTTGACGCCGTGCTTTGTATACAGTAAGCGCTCACGGAGTACTGACTGTAACTACTACGAGGGTTAACGTGGCGATATATACCAGCGAGGGTTCAGGCTCCTGATCCTTTCCTGCGGAGAGGGGCATTCTGAGCCAACGCTTGCCTGGGGTCTCTCCCGGCCCGCACCAACGACATTTCCAGGAGAAACAATTGCACACTCGGCCAGCCTTCCCCGAGAGTGACACCTGGGGGAGGAGTCACACTGCCCTGAGAGGCCACTGCCAAGGTGGTGCAGGGGTGGGAAGCTTGGGCTTTGGATCCAGCTGTGCTGATGCCTGCAGAGGCTGAGAATCCCAAAACACGGAGGAAATGGGTTCTGCAGCCCAGTTCAGCTTGAGAAGGGGACGTTTCTTGTGACTAGGGAGTTAATAACACTGCCTAGAAGGCTCCTGGGTATCAGGAATAGGCCCTGGGGGTTCCAGTGCTGGTAATTTATTAATAAGAAGAGCCAGGGTCATTGAAAGCCTCCATTTGTACACACCCGTTCAAGCCCCCTTTGGTGGCAGGGGGTGTCGTTCAGTGGTTATACTGGAACAGTCAGCCACAACTTCTGCTTGTCGCCCAGCCCCAGGCCTGACTGGGCCATGCATGGTGGCAGCCTGGAGTCCCTAGCGAGAAAGACTTTGTTCCAGTCCCCAGAGGCCAGCACCTGGAGAAACGATACCAGACTCTTCCCTAGAGGTGAACACCAGCTTTGCAATTCCTCCAATGTGAAGAAGGAAACCCTTTTGGGCACATTATTGGGAAAGAATTCTGAGAATGCAAAAGAAAAGCACCCTTCTTCTCAGAACAGAGCTGGCAGAATTGTTAATACTTGGCACTTCCAAGTAATTATTTACACACAGCAAGGTCATTTATAACCACACGATCGCACCTACCTGTTTGCGGGGTGATTTTCAGTTCTGAGCAGGTGGAGTCTGGACGCTGATTGTACTAGCTCTGCAGCCTTAGGCCGGACATGTGGCCTTACTGAGCCTCAGCCGCCTCGACTTCTCCCATAAACCACCCTCCCTCTGTTTCACCCTCTCGGTGACTTGTAATATCAGTCATCGAGCTGCCCACGCAAGAACTCTGGGTCATAAAGATTCACTCTCCATGGTGGATCGATGGCCAAAATGGCCCAAATTTCTCAGCTTCCCTGTACCCATTCCCTTGGCCCCACCAAGAGGTAGAGTCCATTTCCCTGTTTCTTGAATCTGGGCTGGCCAAGGGACTGGTTTGCTCAATAACGTGTGGCTAACTGCCATGTCCCATTCCTTTTGCATTTCAGCTCCCTCCCTTGCACCTCTGCATTTCTGTGGGAGTGTGCCCTGGCTGGCCTCCTGGAGGATGGGACAAGTGGAGCAGTGCTGAGTCTACCTGACACCTCAGACTTGTGAGCCAGCCATCGAAGATGAGCACAGCTGCCTGCTGGCCCACGGCTGAACACAGACCCTCGAGTGAGCCCCTGCAATGAACTCAGAGCAGCAGACCCACCCAGCTGGCCAACCCATAGACTCATGATCACAGATAAATGCTTGTTACATGCCACTGAGGGTTTCCATGGACCACAGAAACACTGTGGTCATAGACAACTGATACACCCCTACATACTGAATCAATCACCAAACTGACCCACAGTTATTGAAAGGCCAATGTTGGAGCCAGATTGTTTCAAATCCATCTCTACCCCTGTCCAGCTGTGTGACCTGGGGCGAGTTATTTAACCTCTGGTGCCTCAGTTTCCTCATAAAAGAATGGGGATTGGTGGCAGAAGAACTTGCAAGAAGAGTTGTTGTGATGATTAAATGAGAAAATGGTATATAAGATGTTTAGAAGAGCACCTGGTGCATAGTTAATGCTGTATAAGTATTTGCCACTAATACACTATCTGCTAACTATATTATGAATCCATTTTTCTCTATCCCCTACAGACATCACCTTAATCCAGGAAATTTTCAATATGCTTTTCCATTCCCGTCTTAGAGCCATTAATCCCCTCTCTATAATGAAGCCGGAGGGATCTTTCCAAAGTGCAGACCCCAGGGGTGTCACACGCTGATTAGATCCTTCAGTGGTGCCCTATTGTCCTCAAGATAAACTCCCCAAATGATTGGAGGGCCCTGCCAGCACTGGCCTCTATTCATTCTCCAGCGTCCTCTCCCCCAGTGCCTACCTGTCCACCATCGTGGGCGATACTAAGAGGGACCACAGCCACCACATCCAGCACTTTCTCTGTGCCGGGCCAATGCCAAGCACGTTGCTTACATTGTATCTTTGCATCCTCATGACCGCCTTGCAAGACAGATATTGTAGCCCCAATTTTACAGATTAGGAAACCAAGGTGCAACTTGCCCAGGGTCACCCGCCTCATAAGCGGCAGAGAAAGGATTCAAAGTCCACTCTTGTTTTCCTGCCTCTAAAGTGAGCAGGGCTGCTCTGGGGCAGCAATATCTCCAGGGGTGTTAGAAACTCTTGAGGCAAACTTCCTTTCTGCTCTGCCTCTGGCCCCAGGCCCAGGCCCTCCTTGGGCCTCGCTCCAGAAGGCATAGGGGGATGAGGAAACATCCTTGTCCTGGTTGTGAATTTTCATTCCATGAAGTACAAGGAACTTGGCAGGTCAGTGAAGAACCACAAAGGGCAGCAGCCTGGCTGGAAATGGCAATACCTTGCTGACCCAAACAACCCAAGCCCCAGGCTGTCCTGTGACTTCTTCTTCTGTGTGCTGTGTAGCCTAATATGTAATCCGCGTTCAGCGCTGCAGGTAACATAGTCAATTCAGACAATGTGTGCATGGAGTTTACCATGTGCCAAGCAACCTTCTTAAGCCTATTACACAGACTGACAATTCGCACTGGCAATGACCCCGGGAGGTAGGTATTATCATTGTTGTCATTTTGCAGATGAGAAACTGAGGGTCAGAAATGTTGGAACATTTGCTTGGAGCCAGATTCAAACCCAGGAAGTCTGGCTCTAGAATCTACGCACTGAACCACTACCTCACACTACTCTGCAGAGAACCAAAGACGAGTTCTTCTAAAAGAGCTCCTTTGAGAAGCCCACTGCAGGGCTCCAAGGAGAACAAAAGTCCCCAAGCCTGGAGAGGAGTCACACAAAAGGATCAAAAACCAAAGGCTCAGTCTGAGCAGGTTACTGCAGGTCATCAGAATCCACTTTTCTTCCACTCCCAAATTCCTGGGGGACTGTAATTCCTTGTCTCTGTGACTAGTCACGGCCAGTGAGATATAAGCAGGCTCAGCAATCCAGTCATCTCTTCTCCAGACACACGGAAAACTCTGGAAGGCTTGTGTGGAGATGGCAGTGGCCTAAGATGGAGGAGCCTGATGGCCTGAGTGACAAAGAATGGAGTAGTGTCCTCCCTCCCCTCCCCCACTTCTGCACCCAGCTGAGTTGGACGTGAAGGGCATGTGAGTAATAAACCTTTGCATAAAGCCAATGACATAAGACATTTGGGACTCTTTGTTACCACCTTATAACCTGGCTTCTCCTGACTGGTACAAGTGGGTCAGTCACGTGAGGAAAGAGGCAATTTCAGGTCTCTGATGCTCTGGCAATTATGCGTGGTTGGGAGTGAGAAGAGATGATTCTCAGAAACTGCAGAGTATTGTTCCTTAAATTTCAATGGGAATAGTATGTTCTTTTGACAAATGAGCAGACATATTTTCTATCTGACCAGAACACAATCCACATTAAAATCAGAGACAAAACTTAGCTGCAGAAACATCAAAACATGATCCTTCAGCTGACAAGCTTGCAGTAGAAATTTCCTACCGCTTCCATGGTTACTAACACCTGAGACAGGTGTTGGCTGCGATGTTCTGTTCAAATGCAGAGTTGACCTGGCTGGGACAGGATAACCTCTTGTCTCCCACTCCACCACCACCCCTGTGGCAGGCAGGACCACGGTCTGACCACAATCTGGCTGCACCTTTCAAAAACTGACACATTCTGAGATCCACTAATATCGGTTTGGAGATGTGTTTCAATGCTTATCTCAATCACCTTGGCTGGGGAGGGAGGCCATGAGTCTTTCCTCCCTACCATCTGTTCTCCCAAGATTTCTCCTGCATCCTACTGCCAGCCAGGCTTGACCTACAAGCCTCTGCTTCTTCACCATAGCCAGGGGCTCTGAGCTCTGGTACTAAATGGGGGAGCCACTGTAGGAAAACGTTCTCCATTGCAGAACCACACATACATGGGAAATAAGGCCTGGAAGCTTGTGGAAACTGAGGGGAAGACACATTTTTGTTTAATTTAGGTTTGCTGAGATTTGGGCCAGTGTTAGGCCATCCACCCTTTGTTAATTTGGTCCCAGGTAGCTGAGCCCCAAGGAAACCAACTGATTCTGAAGGCTGCGCATACAGAAGGAAGGAGACAAAGAGAGTGATCTCCTAAAAAGTGCCATCTATGGAGAAGCAACACACAGACAAAGAAATGGGAAAACTCCTCATTTACTTCCCTCTCTGTTCTTTATTTTTGTGGCCAGGGAAACACCTGCCTAAGGGAAATCTGAGCATCAAAAGAGTACAGCCAGTGTGATCAGCTCGTGTGTTCCCAGCAGTGTCCTGCAACATAGAGGGCTGGGACACCTTCCAGAATCCACGCACCGCGAGTTACCGTGCAGGTCGGTGCCCTCCCTTCGGAGGGCAGGAAGGCAGCAGACACAGCCACGCTCCCGCCACCTTGGTTTCACATGGCAGTCTTCGGTAGATGACGGGCTCTGCTCTAGCCTCAGCTCTCCAGGCCCCCAGCCCCCAAGTGCTACCTGGGCATGAAAATGCTCGGTTCATTCCATCTCGAGAGCAAAATGAGCCTGGGACTAAACCACAGTTCCCGGGCAGTGGACACATGGAGGTCAGCCTGACTCCCAAGCTGTTCTGCCTTCCTGAGGACAACTGTTTTCAAGAACAATATGGCACCTAAATCTTCATTTAACCAACATTTATTGAACACTTACTGTCGGTCCTACCTAGGCTCGTTAGGGTGGCTGATGTTCATCAAAGAATCACATGGGTGAGATAAATATATAGTTAAAAACCAACATTAGTGCTATGAATAAACAAAGAATGTGCTGCCATTAAAAATAAAACAAAAAATGAGACACAGCTTTGGGGTGGGTGGTTGGTCCAAAGGAAGGCCACTCTGAGGAAGTGACATTTAGGAGAAAGCCAGGCCCAGCTGGACTGAAGAGCGTGTTAGGCAGACGGATCAGCTTGCGTGAAGGTTCTGAGACCAGAAAATGCCTGAGATTTTAAGGCAAGGTGAGAAGACCACCGTGGCCAAACAACTTGGTGAGTTGTGGGGCAGTGGGGCGGGGAACCTGCGACCTTGGGGCCACATGTGGCCTTCTGGATCCTTGAGTGCGGTCTTTTGATGAATCCGAATTTTACAGAACAAATCCTTTTAAGAAGTCCAAACTGTGGCCACTGTGGCCCAAAGCAGGGCAGGCAGCCCCAGAACCTCGCATTGACCTCAAATGAAGCCAGTTCAGCTGCCCAAGTGAACATGTTTCTCAGGAGTTTATGGCCGTTTACTCCTCACAAGGCATATATATCGAACACTTATTAGGGTCGGGCTGTGAGAATACAAGAGTGAGAATATAAGAATACAAAGGTTATGCATAACTCCTGGCTGCAAGAAGCAGCTCACCTAGTGGTAGAAACTGTCCGAAAGTCAGGTGATTACCATATAGTACAGTAAGTGCTACCAAGAGATGAGGAAGCCTGGAAGGTCATGGATGCCTTCCTAGAAGCAGAAACACTTGAGCTGAGTCTGAAAACACATTTTGGAATTTGTTAAGAGGAAGAAAAGGCCATTCCAGGGAGAGGGTCCAAGGTATTGATTAGCAACAGCACTTTCACTGTGATCTGGGTTCTCAATCTGTCACACGGTAGAATCTCTTGGGAAGCTTTGAAGATTTGGGATATGCAGACTTCACCCTCTGCAGATTCTGGTTTCATTGGCCTGGGGATGGGGCCCGGCTGATTCTAAAATGCGGCAGGTCTGAGAGCCCTGCTCCGGTTAATCCTAAATTCCAATCAGAACCTTGGAAGAAAACGTTATTCATTTGTCACCTAAGAGGCCTTGCCATTTTGCCATCGGGATGCTTCAAATCGGTCCCCCAAAGCTCAGAGCAGCCATGGGGGACCTCAGGACAAAGTAACTGCCCCAGGGGCTTCAGGCTGGGCAAGAAAGGAGCTTACCCAGCCATCTCATCAGCCATGACTAAGGCTTCCTGGCTGGGGCAGTGGACGGTGAAGACAGCCCAAGGCAAAGAAGTGGGGCTGCGGGTAGCAGGAGAGGATGCAGAGGGGCCCCTGGTGTGCCCAGGGCCCAGGCCAGCGTTGGCCTTCCAGGGCTCACTGCCCCACCTGAAAATCAGGCGCAGACACCAATGCCCCAGCTTCAGATGTTCAAGTTCCAGCTTCACGATTTTGTCTATCCATGCGGTATTCTCCCCTTACTGTTTCTCCTTGCTCAGTTAAACGTATTTCAAAAGGAAACTTTGTAGCAAGTGGATATTTGGAAATGGAAAGCCACTATCCTTTGTCCTAAATACAAGGCATCTATAGAGTAAATTTAATTTTTTAAAATAATGTTATTAAAGTCTGGTTAGATGCCACTGCGTACCAAAGCCTCTGTGCCTGAAGCTTGTTCTGTCTTTTTGTTTTTATTGTAGTAAAATAAATAACATAAAATTTACCATTTTAACCATTTTTGAGTGTACAGTTCAGGCACACTGAGTCCATTCACATCGTCACAGCATTGCGTCACCACCATCCATCTCTAGAGCTTTTTCATCTTCCCAACTGGAGCTCCCTACCCATCAAATACGAGCTCCCCATGCCCCTATCCTGACAGCAACCGCCACCCCTGGCAACCCCTTTGCCACCTTCTGTCCTTACGATCTCTTTCTTTTAAAGAGAGATTAAAAAGAATAGGAGAGATGTTAAAGGCATGTTAGCACCAAACTGAAACCCTCATTTTGACTTGGTTCTTACTGAAGAGGGTAGCAAAGTTCCCTGTACGGAACTCAATGTCGCATTGTCACCCGATGCCTCTCCGTACACGGCCTAAACCCTTGGTGTTCACCCTGCGAGTTGCAAACACTCACAAGTGATTCCTACATTTCTCTTCTGGATCTGTGGTCTTGCAGCAAACACGTGATAAAATCTGAATCTAACAGGCGAGACCTCACTGTGGCCATGATTTCATTTAATCCCCCCAACAGTGCTGGGAGATAGGAATCATTCCCATTTGAGTGAAGAGGACACTGTATAGCTCAGCAAGACAGTAACTGAGCCAAAATGACACAATTAGCCCCTACCAGGGCTTATGGATCCACCACCATCCTCTATTCTTTCCATCCGCCATACCAATCTCCACAGGCAAGACCCAGGAGAAGCAAAGCCAGAGAACGTGGGGAATGACAGGCACCCTTAACATGAGGGCTGTTCTGTGGCTTTGTAAACACAGCCCACACTCCTAACAAGTCAATCAAAATAAATCAGAACGGCGCATGCCTGGGGAACACTGTTCCTGGTGCATAAATGGCACTGTGGCTGTCTAGCCATAGAGCCACCAAGCTAGCCCTTTAATGAATGCACACGTGAGACGCTGGCCACCCGAGGATGTGCCCCTCCGTACATCCCTGGGGGCCCGCCCAGCTCCTTTCCAGCCTTCACAAGTGGCTATGCATACTCACGCCACATTTGGGCACTTCTGCCCCTGGAGGATTCTGATGCAAATGGGTTTCACACGTGCACAGAGCATCTCTCTCCCAGCTGAGCTCCCCTGTTTGCTGGTGGGTTTGAAGCATCCTCCCTGGACTGCTCACCTTCATATCATGTGTTTGTTTGAATAACAGTCAGGTAGAGACCTTAGTTAAATATCTTCCGAGATGCCAAGATTGGAAGCGTTTCTCTCCACCGCACCCCACCCCTGGCAGCCGACGCTGTGTTTGCAGTGGCTTCCAGATCAGCTCTTTGGCCGGTCTCCATTTATTTGTGAGGCTGGGCTGGATCCATATGAATACAGCTCGCACATTAGTAGGAGTCTCATGCATTTCCAGGCTGAGGGATGCAGCCAAGTACCTGGCCCGACCCTTCAGCTGCCTGCATTTGCTTTTCTTCCAATGTCCCCTTCCCCCAGCGACAGGCAGATCGTATGCACTGGCCTCAGAGACATCACGCTGACAGACACCTCACAGAAGAGTTTTACCATTCTCTTATTTTAAAAAAATCGATCATTGCCTTCTATCTTCTTTTTAGGGAGAGCTTTCCTTACTCTAATGAAACTGACTTTATAAAAAATGAGTCTAAGATCTAGGATTTGCTCCAAATGAGCTCACCGCCAGGTGTTCAGAGAAGAAGTACTCACTGTCAACCTGTCAGGAGATCACAGGTGGATGGACGTGGCCCTCGGGAGAGAGAACCAGGAATCAGGCCCAAGTGTGGAGGCTCAGGGTGCCTGGCATGAAGCAATCTCCCTGCAGGTGTCAGGGATTTGCAAGAGCCCCCTTCGCAAACACCTCCAGGGGCTTCCAGCTGCGATCCTGGGGTTGGACAGACCTGAGTCCAAGCCAGAGTCCCCCCTCTTGGGTCTCCCCTAGCCAGTTTCCTCAACTAGGTGTGAGGATTAAAAGAGAATCCATGTGAAATGCAAATCAAAACCACAATCAGATTATCACTTAACTCCAGTGAGAATGGCCTTTATCAAAAAGTCCCAAAACAATAAATGTTGGCATGGATGCGGAGAGATGGGAACATTCATACACTGCTGGTGGGACTGCAAACTAGTGCAACCTCTGTGGAAAGTAATATGGAAATACCTCAAAGAGATACAAGTAGATCTACCATTTGATCCAGCAATCCCATTACTGGGCATCTACCCAAAGGAACAAAAGACATTCTATAAAAAAGACATCTGCACTAGAATGTTTATAGCAGGGCAATTCACAATTGCAAAGATGTGGAAACAACCCAAGTGCCCATGAATACATGAGTGGATTAATAAAATATGGTATATGTATACCATGGAGTTCTACTCAGCCACACAAAACAGTGGTGATCTAGCACCTCTTGTATTATCCTGGATAGAGCTGGAGCCCATTCTGCTAAGGGAAGTATCACAAGAATGAAAAAACAAGCACCACATGTACTCACCGTCAGATTGGTATTAACTGATCAACACTTAAGTGCACATTTAGTAGTAACATTCATTGGGTGTCGGGCAGGTGGGAGTGGGGAGAAGGGAATGGGTATATTCACATCTAATGGGTGCGACGTGCACTGTCTGGGGGATGGACATGCTTCAGGCTCTGACTTGGGTGGAGCAAAGGCGATATATGTAACCTAAACATTTGTACCCCCATAATATGCTGAAATTAAAAAAAAAAAAGAGAGAATCCATGCAAAGTTCCTGGCACACAGTAATTGCTGGGTACTATAGCAGCCACTGTTGGATGCCTTTCCACGCATCCCTCCTGCCTTTTCTTGCTTGCTAAGAGTTTTCTGATTTTGCTCAGGGTAGCCATGTGCCCAGTGCTCAGTCCACCATGGCAGGCTGGCTGCTGGAGGGTTACTTTCCCAGCCTGCCCTGCAGCTAAAGATGGCCATGGGACTTGGAGTTGACCAATGACACCTTGGAGAAAGTGTGCTGGCTGCTTGCAGAAAAACTCTTTCTCACTCAACCCCTTCTCTTCCTACCTGTAATCTGGAAGGCATTTTGTGACCATGCTGCAACAATCTGAGAATGAAAGGCCAGTGCGCTGAGGAAAGCAGAGGAGAACACAGAAAGAGCCCAGGCCCTCGATGATGCGCGTCACGCCACTCTTCGCCAGAGCTGGAACTGCTCTTCTCCCCACCTCTCGTTATGGAGCATGATTAAATGGTTGCACTGGTTCAGCCTGGCTGCTATTTGCGCTGAAAGCATCCCTAGCCATTGTTCCCAGACCTACGCACACCTACCTTCCTGTCTGGGACTCTGGGAAGAACCATACGAAAATGGACTTCCAAAGGAAGACCACCCATGTTTTCAAGATAATTATTTTCATGACTCAGTAGTTCCAGTGGCTCCGAGATACCAGGTCCAAAACCCAGAGTAATCCTCAGCCTGGGCTGTGGTAAGAGCCACGTGGGGTTACCGGAGCAGGTGGGCAGGCTCTGGACCTCTGTGTGGGAAGCTGACCCCCTGCTCACTCAGATGCCTTGATCCAGTGCCCTTGGCAAGCCATTTAACACCCCCGCCATGTGCCTCTGTTTCCTTGGCAGTGAAAATGGGAATCGTGATACCCACCAAACGAAGTTGTTGAGGAGAACCTTCTTGAGATAGAGCCCCTTCTAAAGTACACATCAGTGCCCTGCTTAACCCCCTGGGTTCAGAAGGCTTCCACCATTTAGCACCTGCTGACTCCTCGTGTCACTCACACATGCCGCCGTGGCTCTGCTGAGCTTTCCTGGGCTGCTGAGATACACCGCACTCTCCCTCCTCCTTGCCTTTGCAAAGGCTGTTCCCTGCCTGGAACACCCATTCCCCTGCCCTGGCCAGTCACTCCTCTGTTTCAGCCTCAGCTGAAACGTCGCTTCCTCCTGGAAGCCCTTCTGGACCCCACTCACTCACATGAGTGTGTGCACACGTGCACACACACACACACACACCCTTTCTAAGGTGCTCCACTCTGAGGTCCCTCTACCTAAGCAACCGCTGCCTTGACCAGTGGCCATGAGCTATAGAAGGACAGAGACCAGATCCCTCAGGCCCACTCTTGTACCTCCAGCCTCCAGCGCAGCCCTGACACAGAGCAGGCAGTGGACAAGTACATATTTGTTAAAGGAATGAACATTTCCGTTAAGATCTTAGCACAACTCCAGGCCTGTGACGGGCACATGAGATGTTCACAGCCACCAAGGCACAGCGTAGTGCAATGGTTAAGTGCCCCTCCCATGGAGCCATCCTGCCTGGGTTTGAACTCCAGCTGAGCCACTATTAACTGTGTGACCTTTGGCAGATCACTTTAACCTCTCTGGGCCTCCGTTTCCTCATCTACAAATGAGGGTCTTAATAATAATCTGATGTAATTATTGTGAGAATTAAGCGAGTTGGATAAAATATTTGTTTGTTTTTGAGACAGGGTCTTGCTCTGTCACCCAGGCTGGACTTCAGTGGCCCGATCACAGCTCACTGCAACCTTGAACTCCTGGGCTCAAGAGGTCCTCCTGCCTCAGCCTCCTGAGTAGCTGGAACTATAGGCGTGCACCACCGCACCCAGCTAATGTTTTAATTTTTTGTAGAGGTGGGGTCTCACTATGTTGCCCAGGCTGGTCTCAAACTCTTGGATCTCCCTGCCTTGGCCTCCCAAAGCACTAGGATTACAGGTATGAGCCACTGTGCTCTGCTGCATAGGTTAAAATAAAGAAACTGGTATGTGGTAAGGGCTAGCTATTATTATTATCATTATTATTAAAACTATTATTAAGCCAGAGTTGTCCAAAATGAGATCTGGAGCAGGTCCGCCCACTGGGACCTCCATCCTCCAGGTTTCCTCCCTCACCCCCATCTGCCACCTCCCCTGATGCCCACTCGGGCCCCTTCCCCGCTCAGCAGTGCTACCTGTGCAAGGCTTGCCCTCCAACTGCTCCTCAGCCTTCTTGCCCGTCCACCAGTGGTCACAGACGCACTAGCCTGATTGATAAAGTCCCTATCTGGTCATTTACGATCTGGCTGCTGAAGAGGCAGTTCCTGCCAGCTCAAAAAGCAATTAATCTGCAAACAAGCTGGGCAACAGCAGGCCTGGGCATTGCAGTCTCGGGCTGAGGCCACTCCAGAGCGCAGATAAGACTGTAGTCGGCTATTTATTGTACATTTTAATTAAGTGCTTGTTAACGACAGTTATTTTAACAGTCATAAAATTACTGTTGTAATGCATTTTGTTGGAGGGAGAATGGAGGGGCCGCAGGACTTTATGAAAGCAACCACAGATTGCCTTCACTTTAAATCAAAGAATAAATTCTGAAGAGGAGGGACCGTGCCGCGGTCCGGGCCCAGACGCTAATGGTTATTTAATGCGCTCATCAGTGTTTGTAAGTCCCGAGCATACGGTGCGGACACAACAGCCTCCAAACCCTCTTTAACACTTATTTGAGATGACAGGAAAAATGAAACCGTTTGTGCTTTCAATGGAAAAGCAATCATTGGTACATTATATTCGCCTTGCCCTATCATGCTAATGCATGGTAAAAATGTCACCAAATGTATTTAAGGGCCTGATGGACTGTTAACGTTGGATTCCTGGTACTGGACTGATTAATAAAAATCTTCAATTTGTATGTAAATGCAGCGAGGCCTCATATCATCCGCATACCTGCACCCAGAGAAAATAATAAACTGAAGTTTAATGCCCCAATTATCAGCATTTATGGAACTCTTAAAGCGGTGGCGGCCCTCGAAGCAGGCATGGAGGGAGACGATGGGGATGGGCGAAGACGCGCCTTGTGGGATGTGGGCTTCTCTCCGGGACCAGCCTTGGCTAAGCTAGTCACGCCACAGTGTGGTACCCGCTGTCATCCGAGGAGCGAGCCAGGTGGTGTCTCTGGATGGTGAGTTGGAGCTGCCGGCGGTGGAGAGATGTTCCCTGAGGCGGCTCCTCCCTGGCTAACACCCTCTCCTTGGAACACTGGGGCACATGCCTATGACTTTCTCTGCTCTGATTTGGAGGGAGCACAATGAGTGGTCAGCCCACCTGCCAGGCAGGAGACTCATGCCTGCTTGCAGCGACTCATATCTTGGTGCAATCAGCAATGGCAACAAGCCACTTATTGGGTTGCTGTGTGTCTGGCCCAGGGCTGAGTACCTTACGTATCCTCTTAAGCCTTGTAATTGGCGGTGTCAGACACTGGCTCACTGTTCACCAAATCCGCTTCCTTTTCCTTGTGGACGTGGAGCTAAACTACATTTCCCAGACTCCCTTGCAGTTAGGCGGACCACAGCTTTAGCTCAGGCTGCTGAGAAGAGGACGCCCTGATGGGACAGGACGCATGAGTGTTTTTTCGGGGACGGGAGCAGGAGAAAGCAGGGAGAGCCTTGAGGCCACACGAGGTCTGACTCCTGTGGGAGCAAAGCAGGGAGAAAAGAGGATTGAGTGGAAAAAGTCTCAGACTGCATCACACTTCCAAGAAAGTTTCTGCCAGGCCAACAGGAAGTCTTCAAGCCAGAGTTGCCCACTGGAGGTGTCCCCGTTCTGGCCAGAATGGGCCTGGCTCAGGACCAGGTTCAGTCATTGGCTGGGAGCCACCCAGGAGAAGCAGGGCCCCCCTCCATGTGAAAGTGATGGTAAATCCAGGGGACAGCCACTGGGGCTGCCGTTCGGTTATGCTCCCCACAGCAGGAGACCCGAGAGGTGCATTTTCACGGCTGCCATGCCCTGTGGCTGCCGTGCGCCCCTTCCAGGCCTGGCTCTCACAGCCTCCCACTGTGACCCCCAAGCGCCACCTCCATCAGCTGGATGAGACAAGGCAGGAACCTTGAAGCTCAGGCACTGAAGAAGCAGAGATGAAAGAAGTTCCAGCCATCACTTGAAGAAGAGCTACCCGCCCATCAGAAACACCCCTTCAGGACACCACTGGAGTGAGAAATAAGCTTTACTGTGTGAAGCCATTGAGGCTGAGAACCTTTCCGTTATAGTGGCTAAACATTAACCCAACATCCACATAAAGCACTTAGTATTCTGGTCTCTGTTATTCAGGCTAGCAAAGCGAATCCAGACAGATAAGTGACTTATCCAAAGTTACACACTCCAGAGGCAGGATAGCTGGGATTCAGATGGAGTCAGGGCTGTCTGACTCCACACAGCCAAAAACACAGGAACCAACCCAAAACGTTTCTACCACCCCCTGCCTCCCAGACATTGCTAGGCTCCATTCCTATGTCCAGGAAAGACGGTGAGCTTCTCTTAGGGCTTCGGGAGGGTCGGAGTTTGTGATCTTGGTAGTGAAGAAAGGGCGGCAGGTCCATATTTGGGGGTGGCAGAGCCTGTCCCCACTTGCTCCCCTCTCGGGTTCAGCACAGCCCTACAATCACACCGACCCCCTAGGCCACAGCCAGTGACTGAAATCTTCATGAGTATAAATAGGAACAGTTATTATTTTGGAACAGAATTGGACAATATCGATTAGTACTTTAAATGTAGGTTCTCTTTGATCCAGCAATTTCATTTCTTAAAACCTGTCTCATAGGAATGCCAGCCCCAGGATGCAAAGAACTTTTGGAAACAGACCTACCACCCATTGTCTATGGTAGTGAAATACTAGATGTAATCCAATAGTCATCAACAGGGCCCGAGTTATATATAAAATATTGTATATTCTCTTACTGACACATACGGCATCTACTAAAAAGAATGGGACGGAGCTGTACATCTGTTTAGGGAAGATATATATTAAATGGGAAAAAGTTACAGAATATTATTATAACATGATTCCATTTTTATAATAAAAACTGTTATCTTTGCTAAAACATGGAGAAATGCTCACCAAACTGTTAAGAATGGTTATGGTTGAGGGGCAGGGGTCTGATACCTACAAGAATTATCATTTCCTATGCTGTACATTTTTGTGATGTCACCGTTGTTTACAATAGGCAAAAATTATTTCTATGGAAAAATTATTTCTATAATCAGAACAAAATTTAAAAGTTCTTTCTTAAGTCTCCTGGGCAGACACCATGACCCCAGGAAGTTTAGTGAAAGAATGGGGTAGAGAGAGAGAGAAGGAAAAGCCTAGAAGAGGAGGGTGACAGGCTCCATCTCTCCAGGGACCCTCTGAAAGAGTGTGTCGAACACATCCCAAGTGGCCCCACTGAGGAGTGAGCAAGCCGGGGTGCCCCTCCTCCACCTCCATCTCCGGGTGGTTGAGGGCTGTTCTTGGAGGTGTCAGCAGCTCACCAGCCTGTCCCACCCGGAGATCCAGCGTGCTCCTCCAGCCAGAAAGAGCCCTCAGGCCAGAGATGTGGGTGCCCCACGGAAGCTGGAGGTGGCCTCTAGCGTAGACAGTGGGGACGTGTGTGGGACACCCACAGCCTTTGCCGTAGCTTGCTTCTCATGCGTTCTACTGCCTTCCACACAGTGCTAAACCCCTGCTAGGGACACAGAAAACGCTAAATAGATATCGAATATGTATTATGTATAGACACTTCAACTAGGCTAGGAACTCCTCTCCTCCCCCTCAAATAGGGGTGGGCTTTTAAAAAATCCTTTCTCTCAATTGTCAATAACATGCAGGACTCTAAAACAAAGACGACAACAATATAGTTTGAAAAGGCCAATGACCACATCTGGGCAACTGTTATGTGCCAGATACTCTATATGCATGATCGGGTCTATCCCTTACAGCCCGTGAGGCGCGTGCCGTCAATAGCTGTGGTCTTGGTTGTGGTCTTGCCCATCAGTCTTGCCCATCAGTCTTGCAGCCCGAGCATGTGTGTAGGGTGCGAGCAGGGCAGGATCCAGGATCACCCAAAATTAAAACATTTGATAGATGCTATTTCGAAAGCCACTGAAGTCAGCACTCAGGGAAAACTCAAGCCATTGTTGAATTCTCCTATACTTTATGTACCAGTTGTATGCTGAATTACTGTGTTCTGAGGCAACTTTGAGCCTGTAAATACCTATATGAGGCACGTGTAGGCCCCTATACTCCAGCCACAGCTGTGTGGTCAGTTCCGTGTGGGTTCAGATCAGCTTCTTGCAGTCACCAGTGGACACCGCCTTGCCTGGAGTCGGCCACGTTCCTCTTGCTTCCTGTCCTGGGGCTTCCCTGACACGGTGGGGTTTTTCAGACCTGCACAAACCCACTCAGCCCTCACCACGAATGTGTACCCCAGGGATACAAGAGGGTTAATGCCTGTGGGACCGCCCTTGACCAACAGAGGTGGACAGTGATGGGAAAACACTCCCCCTTTCATCTCCCAGATGGGCAGCACTGTGACACATTGGCATCACACCTCGTCTGCCATCCTTGGGTACCCCCGCGCCATCCTGCGCTGCTGCTCTCTGGGGTCTCCCCAGGTAAACTAGCTGCATGTCGGCCTTGCCTTAGCATCTGCTTGTGGGGAGCCCAGGCTCAGACAAGGTTTTAATCAGAAAACATCAGAGTTCCTGAAAGGCTAGGGGTTTGAACTGCATTTCTAAGTAAGAAAGAGAAATAGCTTGGCAGAGAGAAATGGGATGAGGAACCCCAGAAAGACAGGGAGAAAAATTAAGCTGAAAGTAGGGGTAGAAAGAAAGAAAAAAAAACTCAATTTTCCGGGGAGCTCACTGCTTACCTCTTTCTAAGTTCCAAATTGCCTTCACTTTCTCAGGATTCCAATCAAGGCTTCTCCAGAGGAAGCAATTTCTGCCAGGGCACAGTCTCCCGCCCGCTGACCCGGGAGATGATCTCAAAACTTTAGCTAAAAGAACCCCAGCAGATGTTAGCAAATCAGCTAGAAAAAGAAAATCGGACCCACAAGTCCTTGTGTAGCCTTCTCCAGCTGACCCTAATGAGAATGCAGCCGGGCCATCTGTGGGGAGCTCCGGCACGGAGGAGGAGAGGGTCAGGTCTCCACAGTGACACACGTGTACCAGCCAACCGAGCAACGACGCGAATGCACACACACCCCCTTTGCCCCAGCAGCTCACAGACAATAATAAAATAAAAGTTTCCCCAAGTTTTCCAACATGAATCATGCTTCTCAAGGAGGGAGTGAGGACAGGTACTGACCACGTGCCGCCACTCCCAGGAGGAGGCCATGGCTCACTGCTAGCGGTCACCGGCGTGGTCCGGCGTGGTCACCGCAGCACACGGTCAGGGCGTAAGCAAGAGAGGGAGCTCCTGACTGAGACAACGACAACCCCCAGAATGACAGGAAACTGAGTCCAGCCGCCTCTCTTTCCTGGGGCAGAAGGCTGGGAGACTCTTTGTTTCAATATTTTTATTATAGTAAAATACGTATAGCATAACATTTACGATCTTTAGCATTTTTAAGTACACGGTTGGGTGATATTAAGTACATTCACATTGTGCAGCCGACACTACTACTCATCTCCAGAATATTTTCATTTTCCAGAACTGGATCTCTGTACCCGTCAAATACTAACTCCCCACGCCCTGCGCCGAGCCCCTGGTCACCGCCAGTCTACTTACTGTTTGTCTCTGTGAGTGTGACTCCTCTGAGTACCTCGTGTTAGTGGAATCACAGTGTGTGTGTTCTTTTGGGTCTGACTTATTCTATTTAGTATTTATCCATGTTGTAGCAAGTGTCAGAATTTCCTTCCTTTTTAAGGCTGAGCAATATTCCATTGCACAGATATGTCACACTTTGCTTATCCATTCGTCTGCTGATGAACACCTAGACTGCTTCCACCTGTGGTTACCATGAATAATGCTGCTACAAACATGGGTGTGCAGATACCTCTTCGAGACCCTGCTTTCAATTCTTTCGCTTGTAGAGGGAGGGGACATTTCTGTAACTTCAAGTGGCCCCACCGCAAGCCTGGGGGAAGGAGGCAGGATGGTAGTAATGGACGCAGATTTTGTAGTCGGACACGACTGGTTTCAAATCCTGATTCTGCCTCTTCCTCCACATGGAACAAAACAGTTGACACTTGTTGGATGCTTATCCTATGCCAAATATACTTTTAAGTTCTTCCACCTATTTTATTAGCTTATTTAATCTTCACAATAATTCTGTAAAGTGAGTACTATTATTAACCCTGTTTTACAGAGCAAGAAGGTGCGTACAAGTTAAACAGTTCACTTGGATTTGAGTAAGTGGTAGAGCCAAGATTTGAATTCAGTTCCAATGCTCGCACAGTGTTCATGACAATGACCATGATAATGACAACAACAATACATGGGGGGAGGAGGAGGAGGTAGGTTTACTGTTTTCCCTGTTTTACTTGCCAGGAAACTGAATTTCCAAATGGCTCCACAACAGGCTCAAAGTCACATGGTGACCCAGAAGAGGATCCAGGATCTAAACCCAGATCCCTCTGTCAGCCAAGTCCCTCTTGGTCTGATCATTTGATCATCAGATCAGTCTCTGTGCAAATCCCTCTGTAAATGACAAGGACAGTCTTGGCGGCAAAGAGCTTTCGTGTTCTCCAGCCCTCCTAGCGTGTTCTTTGGCCAGAGCAGACATTCCAGGGACATCTGGCAGGGAGGCAATAAGATATGAGGTGTGGAAAGGAGGACGAGGAACATCTCCAGGCTGGAGATGAGGAACAGATTTGGGGGTGGGGGTTGAGGGCCTCCACCTCAGCTGGAGGCGACGGGTCTCTCTGGGTCAGCAATTGGAAGCAGATTCCACTAGAGCAGGGACCAGCCTCCCTCGAGTCAAACAATTCACTCACCTTTATTCTTCCCCAGGTATCACGGCATTTGACGTTCACAGCCACACTGAAAAAGTGGAGACATGGGTGTCATTAGCCTCAATTTATGGGTGGAAAATCTGGGCCCCTGTTTGCAGATGCCCTGGGTCCTGGGGGTGTGCCTGGGACATTGGGTTCCCTGGGACACCGGGAACATCCTCGTGGGCAAGTCCAGAAT
This sequence comes from Indri indri, assembly GCA_004363605.1. NCBI lineage: Eukaryota > Metazoa > Chordata > Mammalia > Primates > Indriidae > Indri > Indri indri. Next base: position 39,059 of record RJWJ010007027.1, on the reverse strand, counting down.
TTAGATTTTGCAGGAGTCTCAAATCCTCAGCAGCAGCTCTCTGGGCCTCAGCTGGACTTGATGCAGTGGCTGACCATCAAAGCACAACAGAGATGACCTAAGGTCATAGCCCGATGACCTGACCCAGGTCATCAGGCCCATCCGGTTCCCCCAAAGCTACCCGGCCAGGCCCCTGTGCTGAAGGGTTAAACTTCCCTCCCCGGGGGCCTTGAATTACAAGGGCCCAGCACTTGGACACCTCTTCCTTTCAAGTGCTCTTCCTTCCTTCCTCCTGGTTAGCACAATGGAGAAAGTCCCTTATTATTAATCACCCGGGGGCCTCCGGGGATGGGAACTGCAGGATGGCTAAGCCATGAAGAGCCCACGTGCAAAGCAACTGCTCCCTTTGGAGTCTGATGTGCTCTCACCCAAGCTCCAGAGCCAGGTTGAGAACTTGTAAGATGCAAAGAAATGCGGGTGAAGGGACAGGGGCAGGGGTGGGGAGAAACTGAGGCTGTTCTCGTTAGTTAGCCATGTTGAGGGGGGGGAGGGGGTTGCAATGCAGCTGCTCTCTTCCCTACCCCAGAGGAGATGCTGGATCTTTCATCTTCTCTAGGAGCCTCAACAACCTGAGAGGACCAACTACACGACTGGCAGGGCCTGGTGCAAAATGAAAATGCGAGGCCCCTTGTCCGAAAATCATTAAGACTTTTAAAACGGCAGCAGCAGAGCCTCAGCAAGCGCACAGGTGTGCACGCTCAGGGGCCAGCATGCTCGACAGATACTTCCAGGCTTATGAACGATGTCCTCTCACAGGCTTTGCCCGGGCTGGCCCCAGCACTCCCAAGCACTTGTTTTCCCATCTTCCTGTTTTATTCTTTTCATTTCCTTATAGTGCTCTGAAAATACTTTTTTTTTTAATTTGCTTATGTCCATGTTTGTATCTGTGTTCCCCAGGAGAATGTAAGCTCGGAGAGGGCAGGGACCTGGCCAGCCTCGTATGCCACTGTGTCCCCAGCACTCAGCACGTGGCCGGCCACACCCAGCGTGCTTGGCAGATGAATGCATGACCTTGCACAATGGGTTCCGTGGCTGTCGCGAGACGCTAGTGCCACGCTGGGTCACGGTTTCCACATCAGCCTCGCTGTTTCTAGCTGATTCCTCTGCCTTCCAGCTCTAGCAGTGACACCATGAAGCCCTCACGGTTTGCCCTTTCAGCTCACTGTACAGGAAGAGGATATCCTGCAGAAATTAAAGAAAGGTGGGATGTCGAACAAAACCCCATAAATAAGCCTCTGGCATGCCTTGATGACTCTGCCTTCTTCCAGGTCCAGATGTCATGTTTTATCCTCAGTCAATGGCCAGAAAGAGAAATCGTTCACAAAATCCCCAATTTCATTCCCCACCACCGCTGCTTGATGTCCTGAAAAAACTGCAGCAAGCTGATTGCCAGTATCTCCTGAAGCTGAAAACGTGCTCCCCTCTGAGCCAGCAGTTCCAATCCTAGGGACACGCCCAGCAGAAACGTGCGTGCGTGCCCCGTGAAAGCCATGCGCACCCGGGATGCTCCTAGCATTACTGTTCGTGAAAACTACCCAAATGCCCATCAGCAGGAGAACAGATAGATAAATTGTAAGTGGGACACCATGTGACAATGAGAATAAACAATCTCCAACCACGTGCAACAGTACGGATACATCTCCCGACCATAATGTTGAGAGGAAGGTGCCAGAAATAAAAGAATACCTACTGCAGGGTTCCATTCTCATAAAGTACAAAAACAGGCCACACTAATCTACGCCGTTGGAGGTCAGGATGGTGGCAGCCGTTGGGGGCAAGGGCGTGGCTAGGAGGGGGCTGCTGAGAGGCCGTCATCCTCTGTCTCTGGGTCAGCATGATGGCCACGTGGGCGTTCTCACTTTATGAAAATAAATGTGTCCTGTACTTTTGACGCGTACATTTCACGTACAGAGAGTATTCTTCAATAAGAAGTTAAAAGTTTTATTGAAAAAGGAAAACCCCTAAATGTCCGGCAAGGCATGAGTGGTTAAGACTGGGGTGACCCTAGGGCTGGATTCCTGAGTGTGGATCTTGGTCCTGCCAATTGCCAGCTGTGACTTCAGACAAGTTATTTAACCTCTCTGGGCCTCGATTTTCTTCACCTATAAAACAGAGGAAACCAAAGTCCCTACCTCATAAGGTTTTCTGAAGCTTAAGTGAGGAAATATTTAGAAAGGGCTTAAAATCACATCTGGCACACGGTGAGTGTTATATGTATCCGCTAGATTTTACAAGGCTAATAGGATGAACAGGACAGTGGAGATAGTGCTACACCCACACATAAGTGGGGAAGAGGCCTTTAAAAATATGTTAAATATATAATTATGTGCCTATGCACTTAATTATGTGTCCTAAGCACTTTACATGTATTAAGTCATCTAATTCTTCTCTTAGCATTTTATAGTTGGGGAAAGTGGAGATCAGAGAAGCCAAGTAACTTCCCCAAATCCCCCCAGAGACTAAGAAGCAAAGCTGGGATTTGAGCACATACTCTTAACCAACAGGCTGCTCGCGCGGGAACCTAGATCATAACCCACACTCGTGTCTTGATCGCACGTCCAATCCAAGGTAGAGGGGAACAAAGGATTCCCACTGGCACCGAATGAGCCAATAAAACAATCCTCCCAACCAAGAGGTAGATCGACGACAGACAGAAGGACACAAAAGCTACAGCAGTGGTTGGTGCACGGGCAAGAAGGAGGTGAGGCCATGATCTGGGGAGAGGAAGGAAAAAGTTACCCAATTAAGATTTCACTTTTAGGAGAAAATCCCCAGATGCAGATGGCATAGGCTGGTGTGAACACTGCAAGAGCCTAGGTTTGATTTGGTTGGGTTTTTTTTTTTTTTTTTCTTTCTGTTCCTTTTTCCTCAAAGCCACAGGGAGCCGGGGGAAGGGAAGGAGGTTAGAACCCACACATATCCCAGCACGCCAGCCTGTGCCCTGCCGAGCAACTTGACTTGTCACTGCTTCTAAACAGCTAGAAAAATGTCAAACTGTCATCAGTGATTAAAGGGGGATTTTCCAAAGGTTTCAAAAATATTTCAGAATTCAAAACCTCAGTCCTCTTGCAGAAAATAAATCCAAGCATCATCCCCTTCACCGGCTGCATCCTGGGACCTAGTTTCTCTCCTGGCTTTCCTCTCCGGGTCTCCATGGTGGTACGAGGCGGCCTGGGCCCTTGCTGTGGCTTCCTTTGCAGCCTCTAGGAGGTCTTCTTGGCTACTTCCACCCATCCGAGACTCACAGGAGCCACGCTTAGGCCGAGCGTTCCAGAGTGTACGTTGCTCTGAGATGTAAGCACAGTGGGCCCATTGGCACCCTCCAGCAAACCTCAAGACTCCTGAACATCAGGACTTTGCTGTACCCACCTCTATGTGCAGGACCAGTTACTGTGCGACCCAGTGCAAAACAAAAATGTGGGACCCTTGCTTGTTCAAAACTTACATAAGAATTTCAAGATGATGAGAGCAAAACATTAAAGCAAGTACAGGGCCCTGTGCTCAAGACACCACCATGAAGCCAGCCCTGCCTGCCTGCCTAGGGCCTAGACCGGAGCCTGGAACCTAGCGTGTCCTCAACCAGCACTTCCAGAATGTACATCCTGCCATGATCATGACCCCTCAGAGCATATTCCTCCAACCTCTGGACTGTGATCTTTTTTTTTCTCCAAACATTTCCTGAGTGCTCACTAGGTACGAGGCATTATTCTTAGCATTTTACGTGTGTGAGCTCACCCTCACTAAAATGCCATGGGTGGGAACAATTATTGCACAGAGGAGGAAACGAAGGCACAGAGAACTGAGTCACTTGCCCCAGGTCACACAGCTGGTGAGAAGTATTATAGGACCGGATTTAAACCCCGAGGGTCTGACTCCAGACCCCCTTGCTGAGTGAGGGTCGGACACACTGAGAGATCAGATTGCCCCACCCCTTGTGTCCGGGACCCACATCTTGCTCCTATTTGCACCCTTTTCCCTTGTCCACCCTGAGAATAGGCAAACATTTAATAGACCCCTCTGAATTCCACCTTGCAGATGACATTACTGAGCCCCTCTGCTGGACCAGGCCAGAAGCCCGGCCCTGGAAAGCACTCATTTGCCTTCTTCTCCTGTATCCCAGGACTAAGATAGGAAGGTGGTTGGCAGGAATAGGTGGTGAGGGGTTTGTCCTGGAGCGACATGCAAATACTGAATCGCTGGCGTGGCATGGGAACTGACCAATCAGAGTGGACCCTAGAAGTTCAGGGGGTCCCTGCTGTGCCACAATTAATCCCTTGGTTGCTGGGTCACTGGGCCAGGGAGGGAGGTGGGAGAGGCTCTGGGACAGGAAGCTGGGACCGGTGGGCCCTGGGAGGCTCAGGGTAAGGTGAGACAGGAATGTTTCCATATTTTAACAGCCCCAGGACTGCGCAAGAACACAGAAGCTAAATGCCCTCCTGTTCCCTGCTCTCCTCCCCATGATTAAAGTTCTCTGGTGCATTCCAAATTCTGGTGCATTCTCTTGCTAATTCCACTCTCTAAAAGCCAATTTAAATCCACAAATATTTGGCACACGTACAGTGTGTCATAGACCAAGAAAATGCTGGAGGGGTCGGTGGATAAAGTAATGAATGCAGCATTCTGAAATATGATTGAGACCATGTGTGGCACACAGTAGGTGCTCAGTTAATACCTATTCAATTGAGCTAAACTGAAGTTAGAAGCCCTACCCCAAGACATGAAAGCCCAGTTGGACCCACCGTTCTAGATTTGAAAGTCATTGTTTTAGTTATCTATTGCTGGGTAACAATTACTCCAAAACTTAGCAGCTTAAAACAGGGAAAGGCAAAGTTTTCCTTAAAAAGCCAGATAGTGAATATCTCAGGCCTGTGGGCCATAGAGTCTTCTGTTGCAGCTGCTCTACAACTACTGCTGCTGGAGCATGAAAGCAGCCATAAACAATATGTGCACAGCATTACTGTGTTCCAATAAAACTTTATTTATAAAAACAGGTAGACTGAAGTTTGCCAGTCCCGGGCTTTGAACAACAAACATTTGTTATTTCACAGTTTCTGCACTTAGCTGTGTGCCTGTGAGGTTGCAGTCGAACAGCCAACCAGGGCTACAGCCACGTGGAGACTCAGGACTGGAAATTCCGCTTCCACACTAACCTACATGGTTGCTGGCAGGTCTCAGTTCCTGGCCATTAGGCCTCTCTCTATGCTGTCTGGGTATCCTCATGGTATCGTAGCTGTGGGTGTGGGAAAGAGAGAGCCAGAGATTGCCAAGACAGAAGCCACAGTCTTTTTATAACCCAATCTCAGATTTGCAACCTTCCATTGCTTCATTAGAGGCCAACAATAAGTTCAGCCCATACTCCAAGGGAAGAAACTCACAAGGACATACATACCCGGATCTGGGGATCATTGGGGTCCACCCTGGAGGCTGGCTACCACAGTCATTCATCTCGTCGTCCATTCAGCCAACATTCTTCAGTCACCTACTATACGTGCCTGAGAATACAGTGGTGACAAGAGACAGTGACCCTGCCCTCCTGGCACTGCTAGTCTGAATTTTTTTTTTAAATTGACCTTTTCATTACAAAACAAAGAAAGAGAAACAAAATAAATAAACGGGCCAGGCGTGGTGGCTCACGCCTTTAATCCTAGCACTCTGCCGAGGCGGGCAGATTGTTTGAGCTCAGGAGTTCGAGACCAGCCTGAGCAAGAGCAAGACCCCGTCTCTACTAAAAAAAGAAATAAATTAGCCAAACAACTAAAAATATAGAGAGAAAAAATTAGCCGGGCATGGTGGCGCATGCCTGTAGTCCCAGCTACTTGGGAGGCTGAGGCAGGAGGATCACTTGAGCCCAGGAGTTTGAGGTTGCTGTGAGCTAGGCTGACGCCATGGCACTCACTCTAGCCAGGGCAACAGAGCGAGACTCTGTCTCAAAAAAAAAAATAAATAAATAAATAAACAATCCCTCCCCCCAAAAAGTGAGAAAGATCCTTGTATAATAAAAGAGATTTCCAAGAATCCATAGATGTCTAGTTCAACCAACAGTCCCTATGAAAGAGATTTAAAAAATAAATCAGTTCAAATGCCTACTGGAGCCAGGCAGGCAGCATGAGAAAGTGAAGACTCTCCCTCCCAGACAGCAAGTGTTGTCATCAGAGAGCTTGGGTCGCATCTCAAGGGAGCTACTGCCCCTATTCAAGTCCAACTCCTTGTGGACTTGCCAGAATTTTGGTTCAGTGCTGTCAGATCTGATTTTTTAAGAAAAGCTTAACATTGGGATTTTATATTAAACTTTGAAATGTGGGCAATGGTGACAGATTGTGTTACTGTCCACCACTTTCCCATGTGTCTTGGTTTAGTTTCTCCCTAATAGCAGGTCCCAGGGCAAAGGCTTATGTGCAGGTGGTTCACTGGGGAACTGATCACAGGGAGTAAGACAGGGACAGGAGGGAAGCCACACAAGGGTGTGTCATAGGGTTGACCACTGCTACAGGGGCGAGGCCCTGGTAGGACCCTCTGAAGAACTTGTGGCATGCATCTCAGAACTGCCTGTGCTGAGAATGGGAGGGGGAATGTGTACCCATCCATTCACTCTCCTTTGGCCAAGGGTGGCCCCACAGGTGTTAATTGCCCTGCACTTGCAGGTTACACGTGTGTGACGGCTGATAGGTTCTGCTGGTGCCCAGGCCGGTGCAGCAGAGAAGCGAGAGGCATGCAGTGGGTGCTGTCTGGCTGGACCTGGTCGAAGCTTGCTGAACAGTGGCTGGAATAAGAGGTAGAGCTGAAAGGATTTGAAGGGAGAGTGTCCCTCCCTGCAGGAGGCACATGCATCCCTGCCCTGTTGACCTTAAGCATGGTTATGACCTTAAGCTTTGGCCCATGAAATATGAGCAGAAGTAACTTGAATCACTCCCAACCAGAAGCTTCAAGAGCCAGTCTGTGGTTGACTGTGCTCTCTTGCTCTCAGTCACGGCATTCAGTAACACTCCAGATGGAAGCTACTCTGTCAACCTGGGTATGAATGGCATGGAGAGAAGCCATAGCAAACAACACATGCAGTGGGTAATAATCAGCCACGAAGATTTGAGGGTCATTTGTTACTGCAGCAAAGCCCAGCCTAACCTGACTGATACAATAACCAAAACCTAAAAGAGAAAGTTGAAACCATGCAAGATGATCAAAACATGTGGGAGTTAGCTCCAAGATGCCATTTTGTAACTTCTGCCCTAGAAGAACAAAATCCTAGCTTAATATTAATAAATGAACTAATATCATCCTTGAAGTTCATTTTGCAAGCTACGAGTTTAGGGGGTCTCTGCTCTATTCCATATACCTTGGCCATGGTGCCAGCCATCGGTAGACAAGGAGGCTTATGGAACTAGGCCTAGCTCCAAATAATTCACACTAAAGAGGTTAGGGAGAGGGTGAGGTGGACATTACAGGAGGTTTGTGCCTGCCTTCTTTCTCCATCTGAGGTCAAAGGGAGCACATGAGTTGGAAAGTAGGCATCAGGCTGAAGGGCTGAATTTCATGATCTCCCTCTCTTCTTGAGAAGAAGGTACAAAGACCCATATGCTCACCTCTTATACGTTCAACAGGGCTTCCCACATCAGCTCTCCAGGTTTAGCAACATCACCAAGTATATACCAACAAGTAGAATGCATACAGAACTACCAAACAAATGAAGCTTGGTCCCTACCACAGGGCCTTTGCACTTGCTGCTTCTGTTTAGAACTACCCTATGCAACAGAAATATAATGTGAGCCGCAAATGTAATTTAAAATTTTCTAGTGCCCACATTTAGAAAAGTAAAAAGAAAAAGGTAAAATTAATTTTAATAACATACTTTATTTAACCCAGTATATCCAGATTGCTCCTCTCCTTGAGGCTGGGACCCATGTCTTATTCCTCTTTGCATCCTCTTCCCTTGTCCACCCCCCAAAAAGGCAAACATTCAATAGATGACTCCTGCCATCATCTCAACGTGCAATCGATATGTTTAAATTAATGGGATATTTGACATTCTTTTTTTTCATACTAAGCCTTTGAAATCTACTGTGTATTTTATGCTCTCAGCATATCTCAATTTAGATGGGCTATGTTTCAGGTGCTCCATAGCCACGTGTGGACAGAGCACCCCGCATCGCACAGAGCAGCTCTGCAATACCCTTCCCCCAGATCTTTCATGACTGGGTCCATCTCAGCTGAAACATCACCCCTCACAAATACCTCCCTCGACTGCACCGTGGGTCTAAAGTAGCAGCCCTCCTACTCCGACCACGTCACCTTGTATGTTAGTTTCCTAGGGCTGCTATGACAAGTTGCCAGAAACTGGGTGGCTTTGAACAACAGAAATTGATTCCGTCATGGTTCTGGAGGCGAGAATCTGAAATCAGGTATCACAGGGCCGTGCTGTCTCTGAAAGCTCTAAGGAGAGCCCTCTCTTGCCTCTTCCTACCTTCCAGGGATGGCCGGCACCATCGGCAATCCTTGGCTTGGAGCTGCACCGCACCAGTGTCTGCCTCTGTCTTCACCAGGCTGTCTTCTCCCTCTGGATCTCAGAGTTTGTTTAAAAAACTGCAAGGCTGAGAAATGCAGGACTCCTCTATGAGAACAGTCACCTAGAGCTCAAGGCTGCCGCTCATTTCCCTGCCTTGCTCCCGTCTGCTCCAGCCCTGACCTGGCCCGCTTCTCTCAATGACCCGCAGGCAGCTGTTAGTGAATCCTGCTTTTCATCCTCAGCTGGGAGAATGGGACACCCTTGCCGGTAGACACCGCTCCTCCCATGTGAAGAAAATGGCACAACAGGTGACCTAGGTCAAAACTGCGAGTGGCCCTTATTTCCTTTTCTCTCTACCATGCTCCTGGGTCACTGCCTCTGTGTCTTTTCTCTTGTTCCAAGCGCACTAATCGTATTGGATTAAGAGTCCACCCTACCCAAGTAGGCGATGAAACTTCAGCATAAGTTTTGTCTTAATGAATTCTGCAATGGCCCCATTTCCAAATAAGACTCCATTCTGAGGTTCTGGGAAGGCCCTGAAGGACACTCTCCAAGCCAGTGCACTCGGTTCTATTGTGTTCTGTGCTATCTTCAAGTGCCCCGCTTGTGTTCCTGTTTAGCATCTGCCTGCCCCACTCAAATGGAAGCCCCGTGACAGCAGGGCACTCCCTCGCTGCTCTGTCCCAGCTCTTAGCACAGTTCCTGGCACATGGAAGGCACTGGAGAAACACCGGCTGCAAAGACAAAGGGAGTGAGAAGGACAGGAAGACGCAGACTTTCTGGTTTGCTGTGTTTAAGATGGCGCACGGCGGTGAAGAACGGGCTGGGGCTTCCTACTGATTCCCATTGTGGGAATACTCGTCCCATTCCCTCTCCAGAACTCGAGAGGAGGCCCGAAGACGGCACCTGGACAGTCTCTCGGAGGGGACAGAATGATTCAGTCCCATGAGTCCTAAACCACCGCCCTCACCCTTACCCCGCCATGGAAAAGCAGCTACCTGGGAGCAAGGAAGGAAGAGCCACTCGCAGTTTTGACCTAGGTCATGCACTGTGCCATTTTCTTCACATGGGAGGAGCGGTGTCTACCGGCAAGGGTGTCCCATTCTCCCAGCTGAGGATGAAAAGCAGGATTCACTAACAGCTGCCTTCAGGTATTGAGAGAAGGGAGCCAGGTGGGGGCTGGAGCAGACGGGAGCAAGGCAGGGAAATGAGCGGCAGCCTTGAGCTCTAGGTGCTTGTTCTCATAGAGGAGTCTTACATATCCTGGCCTTCCAGTTTTTTAAACAAACCCTGTGACCTAGATTTTTAAATAAAATCAATTAACAAGCGTTGGCAAACAATTCAATCAGAAGGGGGAAAAAGCCACTATGGAGTCCAGCCGTCCCCAACACCTCCCCCAACAAAAGCCTGTGATCAGAGGTAACCCCCGATTCTCATCCACAACCTCTGGGGCAATGCAGTTCCTCAGTCTGTCTTTCAGAATCCGAAATTTCCAATCAAATGTGAATGGGAACAAGGCAGAACTCTGTGCCATAAACTCGCGCAGGTAGACTGAACCAAAAAAAGGCAAAGAGGTCCAAGCAGGCATAGTTAGACCTAAGCAAACCAGAACCTCCTCCCCTCACCCAGCCTGGCCCCTAGCAGGATAATGGATCCTTGACCTCAGCTGTATCTTTGCCGGGTCCTCTCCAAATATCTGAGTGAAGTGTGAGGATTTAGGGGAAGGGAAATCTGGCTGCCTGGTTGCCCTTTTGCTTCAGTCAAACCAGCGACTAGTTTTCCAGCATCTGCTCGGACCCCCCACCACCTCTCTGAACCCCCGAAAGACCTGATCTTCCATTCAGAGGAACATAGTAAAGAATATCAGACAGGATTCCAGTCTGGGCTTTGCCAAGCTCTCTGAGGCTCAGTCTCCCCATCTCTGAGACAAGGGCTAGGTCATACCCCACCTTTGTGCAAATTTTGTGCAAAATCTGTGCAAATTACAGGAAGGTACTTTTTCTCCAATGCAGCCCTAGGCCAAGGCACAGAGCTTGGTGAACACAGAAGGGCTGGACTTCAGACCTTTTTAGCCCTTTGGCTGGGTGGGCCTTATTCAGTGAACATCCTGCACAACCATACATGGCCACCCTGGATACTCTCTCCCTCGTAGGCTTCCAGTGAGAATGAAATGTGATACCGTTTTAAAATGCTTAACGCAATTATTTGGTAAATAATAATAAATCAACACGTTATGTTTTTATCTTAGATTTTTTTTTTACATACTCTTCAACAATTCTAAACCAGTGCAGCTCTTGGGGTCCACAACATGATTTTAGGTACTGTGTAATGTGGAGACGGAGAATTAAATTGACATAGGACTAAATTAACATTGAATAGCACAAAACACTCTCTTTTCAATTTTCTCATTTCTCCTGAGGAAGATTCAGTATTTAACACCTTGAACCCTTGCTAAACACACACACACACACACACACACACACACACACACACACACACACACACACACACACACACCTGAACCTCTAGAAGTCTTTCCCAAGCAAGCAATGTGGCTAAAGTGTATTAACATTTCTTGGGTTTAGCTGTGTTTATCTTTTACAATTTCCTCTTCTGGTAAGTAACAGCTACTTTTCAATTTAGAGTAGTAGTATCAAGTTTTCTCCTCCAAAATACATATTCGAGTGTTAAAAATAAGTCAATTTAAGGAAAAATGTTAAGTAAATAATAGAGGTGGTAGCAGAAAGCTTGAAGTTTGGGAAACTTGACATTAGACGATTCCAGACAAGGCCAGAATCTGACGTTCTGATTTCCCAGCAAGGTTCCCGTGGGTTCCCTCCAAGCTCAACTCAGAGTTTGTGCCCTCGAGGTTCCCAGCTTTCATAAACCTTCAACTTGGTCCAGAAGCCCTCCTGATCATGTCTCTTGAGCTCTGCAGACCTCCTCAGGGAGGGGCCTCCCCTCTTGAATGACTAAAGTGGGCTCTGTCCCGGCCGAGCGCAGGCAGGAGTGGGCTCCTGATGGCCCAAGGGCCTGAGCGCAACCTTCCTGGTCAAGCGGTGCCAACGCGCCCTCCTGGATTAAGGAGGGGCGAGCAGAGCTGGCTCTCCCGCGACGTGTCGCTCGGCATCGCAAACAATTTATTGCCATTAGACGACGCTGTCAGGCACTAATTTTCTGGTGGCGCTCCATCACAGGCCTCTGAACACCAGGGGAGGAGCTCGGAGGGACCGTCGCAGCCAGGCGGGGGTTCCCGTAACGAGGCTTTAATGAGGGGAGCGCGGCCGGCCTTTGTGGAGCCGCTGGAGGAGGCGGCGGCCTGGCCGGGCGCTCAGCGAAGTCACTTCCTCCCCGAGCCCTGAGGGCCCGCGATTCCGCGGAGGGTCAGCTGCGGCCGCCAGGCCCCGGTGCCCACCGCGGGGCTCCCTTGGGTCCGCTCCATCCTCGCGCACTCGGAACTGCTAGCTGCAGGAAACACGGCATTTCCAAGCAACAATGCAAACGCGCTCATTACCATCTCCTCAATATGCATGGAGCAAGTCGCGACGCTGGCGCAGCCCCGTCACCCGGCTCTGGCCTCGGCATCCAATACCGCGACATATTCATCTCCCTGGACGGATGAGGAGGGGGCGCCGGGGAGCCAGGTCCACGGGGGAGGGGACGGACCCTGGAGAGGAAGAGAAGAGAGAATACACGAGAGGAGATAGAGGCAGAACGAGAAACTGAAGAAAGAAACAGGGAAGGGTTAGGATGAAAGAGAGGGAGCGAAGAAAGAAAAAAAAACGAGAAATGCGGGTGGGGGTGAGGGATGCAGTCCCAGGCTCAGGGAGAGGGAAAAGGAGATGTAAAAAGGGGAGAGAGGGAGGGAGGAGGATGGAGAAAGTGAACTGAAAAATGGTTCAGAACAAACGTGTGAAAAGAACAAACGAGGGAGCGGAGGGAAGGAGGAAAATGAATAGCCCAGAAATCGGACATACAGGAAGGATAGAACGACCCATAGAAAAAGACAAAGAAAGTGAGTAGGAGGAGGGAGGGACTGCTCAAGTCAGGTGGAAAAAAGATGATCCCAGAGAGGTAGAGAAAAATAAAATCATTCGCGCGGAGGGCCAGGTTTTTCCATCCAGGCCATTCCGGGCGCTGCGCGTCGCGGGCCGTCCCGAGACCCAGGGGATGGGCTGGCCGGGCAGGCGCAGGGGCGGAGCGGGCAGCGAAGGGCCCTCCGGCCGGCCTCACGTCCATTGGGCGGCCCGGTCCGCTCCCGGGGCCCAGACCTGGCCCGGGGCCCGCCCTGCGCGTCGCTGCTGCGGCCACTCTGGCGGCGGCCTCTCCCGCGCCGACGGCGAAGTTGGCAAAGTTTCCGCCAAAGTTTCCCCATCGCTTCTCCGGACCCACGGAGGGCCTGCGAGGCCCTGGCGGCTGGCGGGGAGCGGCCGCGCATCCCGGAGCGGCTCTGGAGGCCCCGGCCCGCGCCTCCTGGGATGCTTGGGACTCCGGATTCCCGGCCAAACGCGAGTCCCTCCCGGCGCGGACTCCGGGCCACGCACTCGGGAGTCCGTGCGGCTGCTAATAGCGGAGAGAGACCGCGAAAGAGAGAGAGAGAGGGAGAGAGAGAGAGAGAGAGAAGGAAAAAAAAATATTCTCAGCTCAATTTAAGTCTCATGGAAAGGGCTTACAACTGTAATTAAATCATTAAATTCTTGTCTACGCTTCACAGAGCGGAGAGAAATTAACTTCCCACCAACCTCATTTTCTATTTGAACATGAAATAATGATTTTCTGCCCGTCTAATTACAAAGCCAACATCTGATCAAGCCAGCATCCAGAGGGGATTATCGCATGCACGAGTATTAGACCTCATTACCAGCTTGAGTGCAAAATTATTACATCTTGTAATTGGATGGTGAGATTTATATACAGATCGGCCCGGTTTCTGTAAGATTGTAATTACAAGCTTCGTTGGTTAGCTACTTATCAGAACTTTGCAGGAAAACAAAACAAATGACTGAGGAAAACGAGCATTTCATTAACCTGTAACCCGAGCGCGGGGGGAGGGAACGGTGGGAGCGCGCGCCGCGGCGTCTGCAGGAAGCGCAGGGATCGCCTGCCCGCACCGCCGCCTGGGGACTCCAGGCCTGGGAGGGAAGGACAGAAGGGCCTGGGCTGGGAGACACAGGGCTGCGGCGGCTCCCCCCTCCCATGGGGGCGCGCGCGCACCGTGGGGCTGGGAGAGGAGGGAGCAGGAATGGGGCCTCGTGGCTCGGGACTCGTGTGCAGTGCGCCGCACAGTCCCCGAGCTCGGCGGTCCGCAGGCCCTGGGCACACGTCGTGCAGCGGCTCCCGCGGCGTGTCCGGCGCATGCACGCCAAGTGTGTGCGATGGACACCTTCTCCGAACCCTCCTCGCGCCCTGGGCCGCGTTAAAAGAGAGCCTGCAGCTGGTCTCCAAAACGCTTTGTGCGCTGGGGATGTTGGAAGAAGGGGAGATGATGGGGAAGCTTCTGCGTGCGGCCCGCGCAGTCGTGCGCGCACGTCTTTCCCAAATCAACTTTCATGCACCTGCTTTTCTTCCCTGTGCAAATGTGCCACTCTGACCCAATCTCTTGGTTTCAGAATCGCTGGAAAATGTTCGGCCGCCCGTGGACCCTCGTGTTCAGTCTGGAGTGGGGTTCCGCTGGCCCTGTCGAGCTGGGGGACCAGCGCCACGTTGGGGTTCAGGTGCCTGGGACCCTGAGTCCCAATGTGGAGTGCAGATCGCCCTGCCAAGCCAGGGCTGTTCCCTTCTAGGGTAGCCGCCTGGAAGCCGCTTCTGCTCAGGGCCTCGGGCGCCTGGAGGGATCTAATTATTCGAGATTCTCGGGTCCGCGTCTGGGTTTGGAGGTTCGCGGTCTGAGCTGTGGGCGCCCCTGGCCGGCTTGACTGGTTCCCTGAGAACAGCCTTGCCCTTCCCGGGCCTCTTTCCCGCCGCCCGCAGTCCCACGCAGCCAGGTCGATAGCCGGTTAATGCGGAAGGAGCATCTCCGAGGCTCATTATTTTTTCTTTTCCTTCTGAAAGAGTTGAATTAAATATCGGGCGTTTCACCCGAGCGCGTACAGTGCAGCCCCAGGTCCCCCACCTCGGAATCTCGTCTCCACACTCGGCTGGTGCCATCGCTTTGTGCAAACACTAGGAATTCAGGGCCGTCGAGGCTCGAGGTCTGACACCTAGGTAACATCCCCGGAAATGGTGTTACTCCCAATTCTGTAACCCCAAGATGTTTCGTGTGAAGGTGAGCCCAAGATTCCCTAAGATACGCTCAGAGAAGTATAACTGGAAACGAAATCAGGCGCCTGGGAGGCATTTCAAGGCCAGGGCGGCCCCTGATGTCTCCTCCTCTGGCCGGCCTCCTGAGAAGGCTCCAAGCAACCCGGCACCAGGCAAAGGGGGCCGGGGAGGGGATAGGGAAGCAGCTCAGACCCAATTTGGGAATACCCCACTTGCCCTCATTGCTCCCCAAACCTGGTCATCCCCAAATTTTCCCGTGTCTCTCCCCGCAAGTATTTCGGAGTCTACACCTACTAGAGGTGCGGACCTGTGCCAAGATCCATATCATAGAGAGAGGTGGGAGGTGGGACTTGGGGGGGGGGCAAAGCTGGGTGTCCAGGAGGTAGAAACATCTTTCATTCCGGAACTGGGTTCCCCAGAGCTGCTGTGATCAGACAGCCGGGGCCAAGACCCTCTGATCCCTCCACTGGTGGAATTCGGATTCGATTCCTCGATCAGTCAGTGCCAGGCGGCCGGTTTCTGCCTCGGAGCTGGGGCTGGTCACTCCACGGCATAGTCGCCGCCCCCGTTTTGTCCCCGGGGCGCGCCCGCCCCAGGCCTGGCCCACGCGTGGGTCCCCGCCGCGGCCTAACCGCTAAACCCCCCCCCAATGCGGCCCTCAGCTGCACGCCCCAATCCGTGAAGGTGGGCGCCCGTTCCCGGGATTTCGAGTTCGATTTAGGAAACAGCCCACCATAAAGTCTTGCCGCCCGTCCCCACCCGAGGGTGGGAGGATCCCTGCAGGAAGAAAAGGGGCTGGCTCGGGATCGGGAGCAGCACAAGGGATCGTTAAAGGAAGAATCTCTACAGACCGAAAACGCCAATATAGAAACTTCTCGAACTCCAAAAGTTCCTGGGGCCTCCACGGTCTAGCTCCCTGCTCCTGCCCCATTGCACGCCCGCTCTGGGCGCCAGTGGGCTGCGCTTACTCAAGGCGGCTCCCCAGGACCCCCGAGGTGTCCACCCTTGAGCCCCCGGGCCGAGGCGCCATTTTTACTGAGGGATTCGCACGCGGACACCGGGGCGGCGTTCATGTGGCCAACTTCAGGGTTCGGTCCTCCTGGGTAGGGGGCTGCCTCGCCCCCCAGGGCAGTGAGGCAGCCTTTGAAGACACAATGAGGACGCGTTCTCCCACCGTCCACCACCCACCCCGCCTCCGCGCGTTCTCCCCTGCCTCCCTACGCCGCTGAAAGCGCCGGGAGTCGAGAGGTGCGAGCCGGAAAAGGGGCCCGGGCAGAGGACAGCCCCGGAGCCTGCCTAGGCCCAGGGTCCGGTCCCGACCCGGGTCCAGGTCCTGAGCTGCGGCGCGGGGACAGGCAGGGAGCGGCGGGAGGCGGGGAGGGGCCAGCTGACCCTGCACTAACCCGCGTCCCCGCGCCTCTCGCCCCCCTCCCGGCGCAGGCAGGAGGGGCGGGAAGGGACTCGCCGCGCCCCGGCTCCCGCCCCTGCCCCGCCCCGCCCCGCGCGCGGTATCCGCGGGGGTGGGCGGCCTCGCCTGTAAGGCGCCCAGGCGATTGGCGACTCGGGGAGGAGACTCGAGGAAAAGTCGAATAAGAGGGCGCGACGTCAGACCCGAGATTTGGGGAAGGGCGGGGACGGACACACAGACACAGGCACGGACACACACACCCCCGCACGGTACCCTGAGAGTCCACAACTTTAGGCTGCTTTAGGCCAGGGCGCAGAGGTTAGAAAGGTTTGTGGGGGGGTGGGGAGAGTATTGTGTGAGTGAAGGGAGAGAGATTGAAAGACTCGAAGTAGTGAGAGACGAAAAAGTGAAGGGAGCAGACAGGGGAGGAGAAGCAACAGTGAGAAAGGGAAAGAGGACAGAGGAAAAAGCGAGAGAGTTTCCTGGCGTCCAGGAGAGTGCAAGAGCCCGAAGGAGCGGAAGCGATCCTGGGGGGAAGAGGAGCGCAGGGAGGGGAGGGGAGAGGAAGGGCGAGGAGGGGGAGTGAAAACCAGAGGAGGGCGAAGGAAGCGAGGCGCGACACTGCTCCGGGAGAGGAGGGCAGTGAGGAGCGAGGCGCGGGCAGAGGCGGCTCGGGCTGCGGAGAGGAGGGGCTTGCGGCCCCATAGAAATGTCAATCAGAGCCCGGCGCCCCGGGAATCTCCGCCAATCTGTTCGGACCTGACCTGGCTCCTCGCCGCCGCCGCCGCCGCCGCCGCCGCCGCGGAACAGATCAATAGGCGAACCCGGAGCGCCGCGCAGCGCGGGAGGCAGCGCGGCCCCAGCCCGGCCCAGCCCCCGATGCGCGCCGGAGCCCGCGGGCGGCGCTGAGCTGGGCGGCCCCGGGGGCCGGGCCCCCTCTCTGTCCGTGCCCCACGGGCCACCATGTCCTTCCCCCAGCTTGGATACCAGTACATCCGCCCGCTCTACCCGCCCGAGCGCCCGGGGGCCGCCGCCGGCGGAGGCAGCACGGGGTCCCGGGGCGGCCCGGGCGCCGGAGCTTCGGAGCTAGCCGCCTCGGGGTCCCTGTCCAACGTGCTCTCGTCCGTGTACGGGGCGCCCTATGCTGCGGCCGCAGCGGCCGCCGCCGCCGCCCAAGGCTACGGCGCCTTCCTGCCCTACGCTGCGGAGCTGCCCATCTTCCCGCAGCTGGTAAGCACCCGGGGAGTCGGGAAGGGTGAGGGTGGTGGAGCTGGGGCGCCGGGCGAGGTGAGCGTGCAGGAGTGGACTATCCGGGTCCAGGCCAGGAGGGTGGAGGCAGCGATGGCTGGGGCTCACCCGCGCTCCCTCTGCGTGTGTCCCTCCCTTTCCCATGTGAGCACAGGGCGCGCAGTATGAGCTGAAGGACAGCCCCGGGGTGCAGCATCCGGCCGCCGCCGCCGCCGCGTTTCCGCACCCGCACCCGGCCTTCTACCCGTATGGCCAGTATCAGTTCGGGGACCCGTCCCGTCCCAAGAACGCCACCCGGGAGAGCACCAGCACGCTCAAGGCCTGGCTCAACGAGCACCGCAAGAACCCCTACCCCACCAAGGGCGAGAAGATCATGCTGGCCATCATCACCAAGATGACCCTCACCCAGGTGTCCACCTGGTTCGCCAACGCGCGCCGGCGCCTCAAGAAGGAGAACAAGATGACGTGGGCGCCTCGCAGCCGCACTGATGAGGAGGGCAACGCTTACGGGAGCGAGCGCGAGGAGGAAGACGAAGAGGAGGACGAGGAGGACGGCAAACGCGAGCTGGAGCTGGAGGAGGAGGAGCTCGTGGGGGAGGAGGAGGACACGGGGGGCGAGGGCCTGGCGGACGACGACGAGGACGAGGAGATCGATTTGGAGAACTTAGACGGCGCAGCCGCCGGGCCTGAGCTGTCCCTCGCTGGGGCGGTGCGTAGGGATGGCGACCTCGGCCTGGGACCGATTTCGGACTCCAAAAATAGCGATTCGGAAGACAGCTCTGAGGGCTTGGAGGACCGGCCACTGCCGGTCTTGAGTCTGGCCCCGGCGCCACCGCCGGTAGCCCCGGCTCTGCCATCGTCGCCCTCTCCCACGGCAGGCCTGGACCCTTGCGCTCCCGCACCAGCGCCCGCCTCGGCCCTGCAAAAGCCCAAGATCTGGTCCCTGGCCGAGACTGCCACGAGCCCGGACAACCCGCGCCGCTCACCTCCGGGCGCGGGGGGTTCTCCCCCAGGGGCAGCCGTAGCGCCCCCCGCCCTGCAGCTCTCTCCGGCCGCCGCCGCCGCCGCCGCGGCTCACAGACTGGTCTCGGCGCCGCTGGGCAAGTTCCCCGCTTGGACCAACCGGCCGTTCCCAGGCCCGCCGCCCGGCCCACGCCCGCACCCGCTCTCGCTGCTGAGTTCGGCCCCTCCGCACCTGCTGGGACTTCCCGGAGCCGCAGGCCACCCGGCTGCCGCCGCCGCCGCCGCCGCCTTCGCTCGGCCCGCGGAGCCCGAGGGCGGAACAGGTGACTGCTGAGCGCCGGGCGTGGAGGGAGGGGGCGGGCTCCGGGGGTCGCGCCGCGGCTGGCGAGGATGGGCAGGGCCCGGGGACACAAGGCGCAAACCTCTCGGCTCCGGTCCCCCGCGGCCCTGGGCGCCGGAACGGAGCGCTCTAAAGGCCCTCCTCTTTCCTCCCCCGCTTCCCTTAGATCGCTGTAGTGCCTTGGAAGTGGAGAAAAAGTTACTCAAGACAGCTTTCCAGCCGGTGCCCAGGCGGTAAGAGACCCCGAGGTTAGGGGGGATGGGGGACTGGCAGGCGGGGGAAAGAAAAGAAGCCGAGCGGAACTCACGGCCTCTTGCCCAAGGGGAGCGCAGCTGAGACGCCTTTTTGTAAAAAAATGGAACGAAGCTCTTTTCTCCGTTGCCCCAGTGGGCCTAGAGACAGCTCGCCCGTCCCGGCGGGTGCAGCGCTGGGGGTAACCGAGCCTGGCCCAGCCCAGAGGCCCCAGGAGCGGGCGGCAGCTCTGTGACGCCCACCTCCTTCCAGCCCGGGACTCAGGTCCTGAGGCCTCCCGCCCACCTTACAGTTAAACCTCAAACCCGAACATACATCTCCAGCTGGACATAATGTTGCATTGCGACACCTCCCCGCCCCCCTGGCCCCAGCCCCAGGTGGGGTCTCTCAGCCCTAGGCAGCCTCTGCGCCCCCAGATCTCCCCCCTAGCTCTCACCTGCTTTGCTACCACCGTCTCTCTCTTCCAGGCCCCAGAACCACCTGGACGCGGCTCTGGTCCTATCGGCTCTCTCCTCATCCTAGTTCTTTAAAAAAAATTTTTTTTAATCGTTGTAATAATTGTAAAAAAAAAAAAAATCGCACTGTATAGTTACGACTTGTAAGCATGTCCATGTATAAATACCTAAAAACAAAACTAAACAAAAGAGAAAAAAGAAATAAAACCAGTCCTCCTCAGCCCTCCCCAAGTCGCTTCTGTGCCACCCGCATTAGCTGCGTTTGTGAGGTTTGTTCGGTTGGTTCGTTTGATTTTGGGGGGTGGAGTTTCAGTGAGAATAAGCGTGTCTGACTTTTTTGTATATACAGAAGAATGTACATATGTGTGAACCAAATTGTACAAGAAAGTATCTATTTTTGGCTAAATAAATGAGCTGTTGCCACTTTGACTATAACCCTGCTGTCTGCCCCTAGACGGCTCTGTTCGGTGGTTTTTTTGTTTTGTTTTTTGTCTCTCCGCCCCCCTCACCTCACCTCGGTTGTTGGAAGAATCTCCCGAATCAGCAGGAAAGGACGAGAGACGGGACCGCGCAGTGAGAGGACGCAGTAGCCGAGGCGGCGCGGCCGTGGCGGGGCTGGGGCGCAGCGGGATTGAGGCGGCCGGAGAAGTACCTGGGGCGCCCGGGAGAAAGGGCGGAGGAGACAGGTGGGAGAAGGGACAAGATTCCTTACTAGAAGCTGGGAAACTGGACCCAACCCATCGGTCTAGGGAGAAACAGCGGGGTCTTGACGGAGCAAAAAGACTTAAATCAGAGTCTGGCTGCAGCGGGGTTAGATTGGGAGGTTCTCATCACTCCCCTCGGCCCCATTCTTTGACGGGCACAACTGAGGTTTTCTCAGTCTTACATACAAGGGGCTGTGCACGCTCAGCTTCAGTCCTTCTAACCACATTGCACCCCCTGCCTCCTTTTAGACGCCAGGGTGTGGGGTGATGGTGGGGGTATATAGACAAGAGGGGAGCCTAGGGGTGCACATTCTTCCCTGCAAGTGGACTGTGTCACTGCCCAGCTCGAATGAGAGTTGGGGAGCCCGGGTCTTGGCGGCAGCTATGCGTCTTGGCACCCTAGTGGGTTTTCCCACGTGCCCTGGAAGAGGCAGGTTTCTGAGATCGGGCACGGGGCTTGGGCGGGGGGCCGTCGGGCCGTGGCACCTTTCTGGCAGCGGATTCCAGCACCAGGCGGGCCTGGGGTGGGCAGGCCGGGGGAGGGAGCCGGGAAATTTGGGGCTGGAGCTCCCTCTACAGGACAAAAGGGACGCTCGGCGCCTTGCCTCGGTGGCCTCTGCAGCTAGGCCGGGCGTCGCGCCCGCTTTGCGCCCTCTTTTTCCTCTCTCAGTCCGCCAGCCCATCTTGCCCAACTGTGACTTGAAGAAGTTGTTGGGAAATGCTTGGGAGAGTGACACCTCCTGGGGTACGAAGTGGAGGGAGCACCTTTCACACGCTCCCCGCCTGCCCCCTCCCCCGTTAGTTAGTAAACGTACAGGGTGGCCAGATGTTGGGTGTTTGACCCGCAGCGTGCGGCGTGTGCCGATCTCGCGGGTTCCAGGGGAGGTTCGCGAAGAGCCCGCACACCCAAAGCCAAGGAACAAGACGCAGCACAGTACACCTTCGAGGCTCGGCGGGAGCAGGGTGCGGCAGTGACTTGTCCCTGCGGGCACCGCTGCCAGCGCCGCGCCCTGGGGATCCCTCCGAGGCCGGAGGATCAGGGTGCGGCCGCGCCCCAGGGGCGAGTGCGGGCGGGGGAGGGTATCGGCCTATGTGGCAGTTTGGGGGCGCACAGAGGGCTCACGAAGCGACACCTAGCAAGGACACTTCGCAGCAGGGGCTGCTCCTCCAGCCCCTTCCCCCGACGCTGGAGAGGCGTCTCCTCCGCTCCCTCCCCTTCCAGCTCTTTTTTGACTGTGTTTCTGGGGTTCGGGCTCTTTCCCAGGTAACAAGCACAGAGCCAAGTTTCGCTGTGGCACTGCTCCCGGAGACGTGGAGCCGGCTCAGTCCAGCGGTAGGAGGACTTCAACTGCCCGGCCGGGGCCTTGAACCTGAGCCCAGGAGCCCAGAGCAGAGGCTGGGTAGCACAGTGAATATCTTTGCAAGGACAACACCCCGTCCCCGACACCCCGCTGCTCCTGCCTTACTGGCTTAACTGTGGCGGTATTTACCGCCTGTGAAACCCTGAGCAGACAATGAACTTCTTCGTGCCTTTATTGTCTCATCTGCAAAATGGGGATAACGGGTGGACCCCCCGCAGGGTGGTTGTGAGGATGAGACAAAGCATGTCCAGTGTTGCCTAGCCGGGGCTGGGCATAAACAACCCTGCTCCTGACGTCATACTCCGGAATATCAGCCATGAGCACCGGGGAGGCCAGGCGGGGCTTGGAGAAGCCTGAGCGCGGGTCCCTGGGCCTTTCTCCAGTAAAGACCCTGGCACTGGGTCAGCTTTTCAGCCAGTCACGTTTTGGGGATAATGGTCCTTGGATGAGACCCATTCTACCCCCACTGTAGGTACTAGAGGACAGAAGGCATAAACCTGAGAGCCACTCTCATATGTCACTTCTCTTACCCCATGGAGTACATGGGTCCTTCAACTGGCCCCAGGATGACCCCAATAAGATAACTAAACAGAACAAAAAGAATCACACAGCTTTTCAGCTAAAAAAGAGGAGAGGAGACAGCCCCTCTTTGCGGTTCTTTCATTTCTCCAGGGAGCAAGTTCCCATTTCCTTGCCTCCTCCCAAGACCTTCTCCTCGTGGACCCCAGGAACTGCCTCCCTCCCTTATTGTTGGTCCCTAAAATCTAAAGGGAAAACTCGGAGGGAGGGAGAGAGAGAGAATATGGGAATCTCATCCCTGGTCCTGATTAAGCTTCAATTAGAAATAAAATATGTCAATCACTCCACCCGGAAGGGGTTCCTGCTGTCGGGGCTGGTTATGCAAAGCGCTCCAAGGTGTGTGGGGTAATCAGCTAGGTCAGAGGAAGGCAAGTGTGGCACTGCTTCCCTCATTATCTGCGTGGAGCTGGAGGGAGGAGGGTGCATCCTGGGGCCAGGGAAGCAGAGGAGAATAAAATTATCTCCCTAAGTGACTGTCCACCTCCGGGACTGGCACGTTAATGGTTTCCAATTGAATTTCTCTGTGGGGGGAATACAGGGAGAAGGAGGTGGCCTCCAGCCAGAAGGCAACATGGAAGAACCAGAGGGTTAGTGCAGTAGGAGCCACTCACCTGTGACAGGTGAGGAGTGAGGAGAGGACAGGGCCCCGCCTACTGGGCTCATGTCTTCTGGGCACCTGGTGGACAGCCAGCACCGAAGGTTCCACTGTCTTACACCTGCCTGAGTTTTGGAGGGGGAGCCAGAGGGATTGATGCTAGGGTAGGAATTGGCTATCAGACGTTTTCTGTTTTTCTGTTATTGGGAGTTTCTGCCAGGGACTTGCTTTGGGCCTAATTATCTGCATCCTTCTAGAAATGTCCTCTGCATCCTAAAAATTCTGGTTGCCCATACCCTTCACCCCCAGCAATTGAAAATGGGCAATTGTGGGGGTGTCAAAATTGTGTCTGTGGTTAGCTAACACCAACTCGAGCAGGGGCAAGTCTCAGACACTCCCTAGGCCCATTTTCAACATTTGAAAAATGGAGAGGGTTGGAGTAGATGAACTTATCCAAGAGTTCTTACAAATCCAATGTAGTCTGGGATTAGGCGTAAAGGAAAGAAAGAACTGTGAGTCCAAAGATAATTATGGGGGTGAGAGGGTCCCATAACCTCTCTGGATACTGCCTCCTGATCCTAATTGGCCACTGTCATCTGATCCCATTAGCCAACTTGACTGCTTTAAAAATGTCTATTGTGTGACGGGCCCAGCTTTAATGTGGCTGTAGCTCCCCTCTGAAGAGGCCTCAACCCCTCCAAAGGCCATCCCAATTGTCCGGATGGAAAACCACCATACAGGCACCTCTTCTTGAGCTAGCAGCATGGCCGGAGGAGGCCTTAAGAGTAGAGCAGTGGTCCCCAACCAGGCAATTTTGTCTTCCTCCAACCCCCCACCTCGGAGACATTTGACAAAGTCTAGAGGCCTTTCTGATTGTCAAGACCAGGGTGGGATGCTCCTGGCATCTCATGGGTAGAAGTCAGGGATGCTGCCAATGGTCTTACAAGGCACAGAACAAGCCCCTACCACAACAAATTATCTGGTCCAAAATGTCCCTGGCACTGAGGTTGAGAAACCATGGTGTTAAGATGGGAGAGGTATCTGAGGAAGTCACGGCAAAAATTTTCTCCCAGAAACCACAGCTTTGTTGACAGAAACATTAAAACAGGGTGCTAAGTGGAGCATTTTTGTTCTTTAAAAACTTTTGGCCCTGAAAGGGGGAAGTCGGGGTGAGAAAGCAAACAGGAAACTATCCAAGCCTGGGAAAAAGAGAGAGCGCTTCAACTCAGCCTGGTGCCCAGGGCAGGAGCTGCTGGAGGTAGAACCTTCTAGGGTAAAAGGGAGGGAGGCAACCCCAAAGAGCATGTGTGTCTGGAGAGTTGGGGCCTTTCTCCCTCGGATCTTTCTGTCAGCAGCAGGTGACACGAAGGTTCTCACAGACAAGAGCCTACCTTGTAATGACGGGCATCTCTCAGCGGCTGCCACCCTCCGTGTACATGAATGCATCTGTTTATTTTCTTGCTTATTTTACCAGTGTGTGTGTGTGTGTGTGTGTGCGTGTGTGTGTGTGTGTGTGTGTGTGTGCCTGTCCTGTGTCAGGGAGCAGGAGGGACACAAAAGCAGGATAAGTTCTCACTCTGGGCCCGGCCGGCCAGGACGGGAAGGCTGTGATTTCATGGCTTTTGTGCCGGGTGGCGAGCCCCGCATTCTCTCACTGCACTAGGCCGCGGCCAAGCGAGCCTGCAGCACTCCGGGGCCTTTGGAGTGCACTCATCTGAGAGATTGTGCTTTTCTCAGCCGCTCAGATTTATTTTGCCAAAGTTACAGGGCAATTATGGAAATGCGCCCTTTGAAGCTGGGCTGATTTCTCTTTATTTTCTTCTCCCTGACAAAGCAGAGCTTCCCTGCCTCTGGTGGGCTTCTCTCTCTCTCTCTCTCTCTCTCTCTCTCTCTCTCTCTCTCTCTCTCTCTCTCCCCCCTTTTCTCTTTCCTCTCTCTCTCTCTCTTTCCTCATAATTATTAGCTAGCAGAACTTTCCAGGGGCAACGTGAAAAAAATCATTTAAATGGTGATAAAAAAAATGTGTGTAGATTAAAATAATGTTACTTTTATTTTAATATTATGTTTTCAAAAATAAGACTTTGATGGCCAGGAGAGGAGAAATGGATTGGTGATAGCCAGAGACAGGCACCCCCTGCCCACACTGGGGGCGCAGGCCGTCCCTGCCAGCCCCAAGGCCCACAGCGAGCAGGAGTGCTGGCCGCCCTTCCTCACACCTCAGGTAGAAGAGGCCCGGACTCCACAGAGCCGTGTTCTTGGGGCCCTGGACAGTATTCATCGCTGTAGCGTGGAATCCGGAGGCTCCGTGTGAACCGGCCCCACTCCTGTCTCTCCTCCCATCCCACTTTGCCTGTCGCTGGGGTGTGGAGGAAAAGTGTCTGGAGCCAGATGGTGTCGACCTGGGCGCCGCCGAGGCCCGTGGACGGGCAGAGTCGGCGTGGATTGCTGAGCATCTAGTTTTCAGAAGGGCTTTGAAGTTTTCTTTGTCCATATTTGCTCCTTCCTCCCTCCCTTCCTGTCTTTGGGGTGAATGGCTCATTATCGGTGGACAAACATCAACAGGAAGCCTGTCACCTCCAGGAGCTGGTGTTGGTCCCCGTGGCCTGTGCAGAGGGGAGGCCGTTTTAGCTCTCCTTTCTTTGCCCTGTTCTTTAAAAAAATAAAATACAGTTAAAGTGCATGCTTATGCTGCGCGAGGCCTCACGCTGAGCACGTTCCGTGCATTTTGTTTAATGTTCACAGCCCCTCAGGGAAGGCACCGTTATCATCTGCCTTTCACAGAGGAGGAAACTAAGGCTGAGGGACAGGCAGGAGAGAGATGGGGAATGTTAAGAAACTTCTAGGCCAGGCGCAGTGGCTCACGCCTGTAATTCTAGCACTCTGGGAGCCCGAGGCAAGAGGATTGCTTAAGCTCAGGAGTTCAAGACCAGCCCGAGCAAGAGCAAGGTCCCAATTCTACTAAAAATAGAAAAATTAGCCAGGTGTGGTGGCGCACGCCTGTAATCCCAGCTACTTGGGAGGCTGAGGCAGGAGGATCGCTTGAGCCCAGGAGGTTGAGGTTGCTGTGAGCTATGATCATGCCACTGTACTCTAGGACTCTAGCCAGGGAACAGAGTGAGACCCTGTCTCAAAAGAAAAGAAAAGGAAAAAAAACTTCTGGAAACACAGAGTAAAAAAAGTCAAGGCAGAACATTGCGCATGGTATGCTGTCATTTGAATTAAAAGGGGGAATATGTGTTTATATTAATACAAGCATCCGACAAGAATAGTCATCTGAGGGAAGCACCCGGAGGGTTATTTTTCAGTGTGTATCCCTTTGCTCCTTTTGAACCATGTGAATGTTAGCTTTTCAAAGCGTTTTTATTTGTTCTTAAATAACTAAAATGCATGCGGGAGAGGAGAGGACAGACAGACAGATACCGGCTTCTCTGGGTCTCACAGCGAAGTTGAAAATGATTCATTCATTGGATACCTACAGGTATTCATGCAGTACCTGTATGTGCCGGGCTGTGCACCTCAGGGGTGCCCTGGAATCAGACTGCCTTGGTTCAAATTCCTGCTCCGTCCCTCCCTGACAGTGTGGCCTTGGGGTACGAACTGAGTCTCTCCCAGAGCTTTGTTCCTTCCTTCAACAAAAAGAGTAATTATAATATTACCTCCCTCATTGGCTGCTGAGAGAATTAAATGAGTTAATTCGTGCTAAGAACAATGTGTCATGCATAATGGTTTGCCTGGTGCATAATGATTACTTAATAAATTACACATATTATTTTTATTAACTATAACAGGCACCCGAGGCCACAGGCATAATTGTCCCCATTTTATAGATAGGTAAATCCAAGGTCAGCTGCTTGTTCAACAGGTCAAAAAAGGGTAGCAGGGGAGAGCCACCATTCTGACCCAGGCCTTTCTGACTCCAGAACGCACAGGGCTGCATTCCTCTGCCCTGAAGGCTGCCACTAGGTTTTTGCATCTGGATTTGGAGCTCTGCAGCTGCGACTCCACTTTGTTCCCACGACGCCGTCTACCTGACCTACCGGATGTCCGTGGGCCTGACACAGTCCTGGACGGGCCAAGGTCAAGTGTGGCCCCAGCACGCCACATCTACCAGCTTGCACTGCAGAACACAGAATGCAGTGAGGGGCTGTGTCAGAGGGATGACCTCGAATCTGTTGTCATCGCATTTATTTTTTTTTTAAGTATTAAGTACAGGATGAGGGCCGGGCACGGTGGCTCACGCCTGTAATCCTAGCACTCTGGGAGGCTGAGGCGGGCGGATCATTCTGAGCTCAGGAGTTCGAGACCAGCCTGAGCAAGAGCGAGACCCCGTCTCTACCAAAAAATAGAAAGAAATTAACTGGACAGCTAAAAATATATATATAGAAAAAAAATTAGCCGGGCATGGTGGTGCATGCCTGTAGTCCCAGCTACTCGGGAGGCTGAGACAGTAGGATTGCTGGAGCCCAGGAGTTTGAGGTTGCTGTGAGCTAGGCTGACGCCACGGCACTCGCCCAGGCGAGAGAGACTCTGTCTCAAAAAAAAAAAGTACAGGATGAGGATTTCTGCCGTCTCCTTTCATTCCTTCTCACCTTCAGTCCTGGCGGAAGGGAGCTTGCATGTATTGACACATCAGTGTTGCTGTGAGAGGCCATCTGTCTTAGCAGAGGACAGGCCTGTCCTACTTCCAGATCTTTGCTGCTCAAGGTGTGGTTCCTGCACCAGCAGCGTCAGCATCGACCTGGGAGCCGGTGAGCAATGCAGACTCAGGCCCCTCCCAGATCCCCTGCATCAGACTCTGCATTTTCCCACGCGTGACTGGGTGACGTGCGTGCACATTAAAAGGTGAGACTGGTCTAGGGACTCCTCGGTAAAACAGGGGACCCCACCGGGATGCAGCCAGAACAGTTTCTGAGACTTGGGCCATCCCGGGTAGTGCAGAAGGGAGCTGGGATGCCACCGGGGAGACAGAAGCGGGGAGGAAAGGAAGGAATGAGGGCCATCAAGGGGTAAGGCGCTTGGCACCAACCGAGGCTGATGATGCCAAGACTGAAGACGTATTTTGCCTGTTTCTCCGCCTTTAAACATGTTTGTGGTTGGCCGTGAACAACACTGAGTTCCTCATAGCCTCTGCCCACATGTCCTTCCAGATATTTCACAGCACAGTGACAGGGAGATACATAATTAGACAAACTTAGGACTTTATTAATAGAAACCGATTTCTTACCACATCAAGGATCGCAGCTTATCCCCACTAAACGTGGGTGTGTCTCATGAAGAGAGAGGAAAAGAGAGAATGGGAGAGAGGAAGGAAGGAAGGAAGGAAGGCCATTCTTGATGGGCACAAAATAGATAGGAGCCCTTGAGGACAAGGACCGTTTCATTCGCTTCTTTTTATTCATTCATTAATTCATTCAAAAATATTTATCACTCGAGATATAATGTGAACAAAGTCCCTGCTTTCCTAGATCTTTCAGTCTGCTGGAAACAAAGAATTTAATAATAATAAAAATAGCAATGAGTTGCATTTGCCGGAGCATGAAGGATAAGAACAAGCTGCTAAGGGCATGCGTAATGAAGAGGGTGGGTTGGGGAAGGAGATGGGTACAGACACAGTCATGCGTTCATGTGCCTGGGGACACAAAGGAGGCCCGCAGCACAGCGGGAAAGAAGTGAGCTCTAGACCCGTGGCATCCAATACAGCAGCCACTAACCGCATAGGGCTGTGGAGCACTTGAGGTGTGGCTGGTCCTAATTGAAATGTGCCATCGAAATGTACCTTGGAGTTCAAAGGCTCTTTATAGTAAAAGAAAAAAGAATATAAAGTATCATAATAATTTTATGTTTTTATATATTGGAATGATAATATTTTGAACATATTGGGTTAAATAAGATATACAGATGCTCCTTGACTTACGGGATTGCATCCCAATAAACCCATTGTAACTTCAAAATATCCTAAGTCAGGCCGGGCGCGGTGGCTCACGCCTGTAATGCTAGCACTCTGGGAGGCCGAGGCGGGTGGATCGTCCTGAGCTCAGGAGTTCAAGACCAGCCTGAGCAAGAGCGTAGACCCCGTCTCTACCAAAAATAGAAAGAAATTAATTGGACAGCTAAAAAAATATATATAGAGAAAAAAAAATTAGCCGGACATGGTGGCACATGCCTGTAGTCCCAGCTACTCGGGAGGCTGAGATAGTAGGATCGCTCGAGCCCAGGAGTTTGAGGTTGCTGTGAGCTAGGCTGATGCCACGGCACTCGCCCCAGGCAAGAGAGTGAGACTCTGTCTCAAAAAAAAAAAAAAAAAAAAATCCTAAGTCAAAAATGCCTTTATTTAATACACCTAACCTACCAAACATCATAGCTTGGTCTAGCCGACCGCAAACATGCTCAGAACACTTGCGTTAGCCTACGTTTGGGCAAGACCATCTAACGCAAATCCTGTTTTACAATAAAGTGTTGAATGTCTCATGTACCACACATTGCTATCCTGGGAAAAGACAGTTTTGCGTCATTGTAAAGCTGAAAAATCGTAAGTCAAGCCATCGTAAGTAGGTGACCATCTATATTATTAAAATTAACTACACTTGTTTCTTTATACCTTTTAATGCAGTTATTAGACATTTTTAATGACATCTATGACTTAAGTTGTATTCCTAGAGGACAACACTGCCCCCAGGAGACCGAGATGCCAGAAGTCCAGATTCCAGTGTCACTGCTTACCAACTAAGGCACCTTGAGCAAATCAGCCTCAGCCTCAGTGTTTTCCTCTGTGAATAATAATGTCTAGCACTACTTGAGCAGATTGTATATGCTAAACACGTGTATCCATTCATTCAATCTTCACAAGGTCCTATGAGGTAGGTACTATTATTCTCTGTTTCGCAGCTGGGGAAACTGAGGCTCAGAGACAGATAACTCACCCAAAGCCACACCCCCAGGAAGAGGCCTGCACAGTATTTAACGCAGACAGTCTGGCTCTGGAGTCTCTATTACAAAATGACTACACTGCCATAAATGTAGCAGTGGTACCTGCTCCTCGGGATTGCTATGGAGAATTTTCACTGAGTAAATACGGTGTGCATAGCCCTTAGTCTAGCACCTGAAACCACGTAAGTGCTATGTGACAGTTGATATTATTTAACAAAAAACCTTTTACCAAAAATATAGTAATAATCACATGATGCTACACAAAACACTGATTTGTTTTGGAAGGAGTTAGTCACAAATTAAAGCATTGTATTAGATATCTATTGCTGCCTAACAAACTATCCAAAAACCCGGTGACATAAAACAACAAACAGCTATTATCTCACAGTTTCTGTGCAGCAGAAATTCGAAAGCATCTCAGCTGGTGGTTTTGGCTTGGAGTTTCTCATGAGATGGCAGACATGATGTCACATGGAGTTGCAGTCATCTGGAGGCATGGCTGGGACTGGGACACCTACTTCCAAGGAGGCTCACTCGCACGGTTGTGGGCAGGAGGCCTCAGTTCCTCTCCAGAGAGCTGCTTGAGTATCCTCACAACATGGCGGCTGCCCCCAGAGCAAGGGATCCAAGAGAGAGCAAGATAAAAGCCACAGAGTCTTTTATGGCCTCACTTTGGAAGTCACACTCTGCCATTTCTGCAATATCCTCTTGTGGTTACACAAGTGAGCCCATTCAGTACGGGGGGGGGGCTAGACAAGGGCACGAATGCCAAGTGGCAGGGATCATTGGCACCACCTTGGAGGCTGGCTACTATAGTCCCCGATACATCTGTGTGGCTTAATTTAGCTTTCGTACTTTCCTCTCTAGGAAAATACACTCCTGGCATCCCGTGAATGTGGGCACCTGGACACAAAGGACAGAAACTCAGTTCAAACTGTCTTTTTTACAAGGAGGGTTTATTGGTCCATGTAGCTGATGTAGCTGAGGAAGATGAGGGTGGAACAAATAATAGTATCTAACACTTACTGAGCACACATTATGTGCTAAGCACGTGTTTTAACTCACTTAATCCTCACAGAGACCTTACAGGGCAGGTACGGAATGTGAAGCAGAAATCAGTCAGGGATCTGCAAGCATCAGTACTTTCTCAGTGCATCTTGGGGCAGAGGGACTCTCCTGGGACTGGGTGCATCCCAGGGCCTAGCATTAATAAACACTCAATAAATATTCACTGAATGCATTGCCGCTTTGGAATTCAGCAATAAACTTAGACATTTCCTAAATGTCTTTTAGGTCTTTAGGAAAATCACTTGCAAATATTTCATAAAATAAGAACCATTATCTATTATTATTATTATAATTTTGTAAAAATATTTTAATAATGATCCAATATCATAACTGCTCAAGTACAAGTATAAAATGTAGTCATTATAAAAGATAATAAGAGTTGCCCTTTGTTCAGTTTTGCCACGTGGCAGAGACTTGTCATTATGTTTTCATATATGAGCCCCATGGGAAAATACCATTTGCAGGCAGCTGCCACTCTATTTTTGGTTGTCCTGTATCCTCTCCCCGCCACACCTGAGCACCCTAAATATATACTCAGCCCTTCCTGACTCCCACCCAAACATTAAGGCACAGTTGGGACCGTTTACGAGGTCAGCCAGGAAGGCTGGGGCTGGGCTGCCCTGTCATATGCTCTCACTGATTTTCCCAAGATGCTCCTCCGTAGTCCCCATAACGGTCAGGCCAGGAGGTCTCCACACCAGGGTCTGTCCTTCTGGCAGGGCCTCTGACCTTTTGTGTGCTGGAATACAGCAGAGGAACAGGACGGCTCAGCCCAGCTGGAAATAGTACTTGGGAAAAGGCCACAGACTCGACTGCTTGTTCCACAGCACGCACGAGGGCCACTGCCAAAAATATGATCATCCAGCGATGCGGAACCGAGACACCACGGCAGAGGGAGGCTGAGTGGACAAGGTGGGGGAGGGCGGGAGCAGAAGGGCTGGCAGAGCCAGAACCGGTTCTGATGGACGGGCGGAGTCCTTCTCGGCGGCCCCATGAGCTGGAGAATAGGAGGCACCGGGTGCCCGGGGCAGAATGATCTGCAGACCACAGGCTTCTAGGCAAGTTGTTTTGATGATTCACCCTTTCCAGAAAAAAGAGAGGTCCTTTCCATCCCGCAAAGTTGTCACTGGTCACTTTGCAAAGGGATAATCAGGCCATCTTCCCTAGAGGGAAGATGGGGAGAATCCACCCAGCCTTCCTCTGTTCACGCTACATTAACCAAACCTAATCTCCCTGGTCCTCGGAGAGGACAGCTGTGATGGGAGCAAAAGATGGGCTACAAGTCTGCCCGTGGTGAAACCACAGTGGAAGATCCTCTTCTTGTAGCTTCTAAGATCTTCAGCTCGGAGGCTTTTGTGCAACTGCTAAGCTCATTCTGGGTCACAGGTCACTCTTGCTCCAGTCCTCACTGGCATCGTAGTTACAGAAAACCTGGCACTTCTCTTTATTCTGGCAATGCCCCACCAAGGTACAATACAGGATTATTAATGACAAGTTATGGGCCATCTCTGAATTGGTATTAGTTATCTCCAACCCTGAGAATGTGTTGTAATACACACCGACACAGAGGTGTGACATTTGAAATATTTAACAACAGGGGACTCACATGCATCAGAGCTGGCAGGGTCCTGCTGTGCCAGGCATTCACAGGTCAGTTTATGAGTCATGGGAGTATCTAGGAGGTCCCAGGGAAGGGATAGGGCAGAGGAGGGGACACTGGGGACTCTCAGGGCAGTGCTATTCACCAACTGGCATGAAGCTATTTTTACGTTTTATAAACAGAGACAACTGGATATCCACATACAAAAGACTGAAGTTGCAAATCCTTCCTCACACCACACACAAAAATTAACTCAAAATGTATCACAGACATAACTGTAAGAGCTAAAACTGTAAAATTTGTAGAAGAAAATATATTTGTAAGTCTTTGTAACCTTGGATCAAGTAAACCCTTCATAGACACCAAAAATATAAGGAATAAAAGAATAGATCAAAATGTAAAATTTGTATGGTGCAAAGGATACCATCAAGAAAGAAAAATAACCAACACAATAGGGGAAATATTGGCAAATTACATATCCAATAAAGAAACTGTACCTAGAATACACAAGAACTATTACAACTCAATAATAAAAGACAAATAACTCAATTTTAAAATGGGCAAAGGATCTAAATAGACATTTCTCTAAAGATGATATACGAATGGCCAACAAGCACATGAAAAGATGTTCAACATCATGAGCCATCAGAGAAGTGCAGATCAAAAGCACCATGAGATACCACCCACTAGCATGGCTATAATCAAAAGGATGGAAAATGCTAAGTGTTGGCGAGGATATGAAGAAATCGTAACCCTCATACAATGTTGGTGGGAATGTAAAATGGTGCAACCCATTTGAAAACCAATTTGACAGTTATTCAACAAATTAAGCATAGTTTCCATATGACCCAGAAATTCCACTCCTGGTATGAAATGATATGAAAACATACAACCATGTAAAAACTCATACATGAATATTTATGGCAGCATTGTTCATAATAGCCAAGGAGAGTAAATAACCCTTCAACTGGTGAATGGATAAAAATATGTGGTATAGACATACAATGGAACGCTATTCAGCCATAAAAAGGAATGAAGTACTGATACACACTACAGCATGAACGAACCCTGAAAACACGGTAAGTCAAAGAAGCCAGTCCTGAAAGATCACATATCGTATAATTCCGTTTATGTGAAATGTCCAGAATAGGCAGGCCCATAGAGACAGAAAGTAGATTAGTGGTTGACTAGGGTCATGAGGTCTGAGAGAAAATGGGGAGTGGGTGCAAATAAGTACATGGTTTCTACTTGGAGTGATGAAAATGTTCTAGAATTGATTTTGCTTATGGTTGCACAACTCTTTGAATATCCTAAATGCCATTGAATTGTACACTTTACATCAGCAGATTGTATGATAGCTCAAGAAAGCTGTTGAATGTGCCACACTGGCCAACACGCAAACACGCTGAAGTCTCAGACATAAGTGTGCATGTGTGCTCACACACACACACACATGCACACACACGCACACCAGACACAGACACAACAAGAAGAAGAAATTGAGAGAAATAGATCAACATAAATATTTTTCTCCAAGCGTAGTAATGGAGTGTGAATTCTTATTGCATAGTTTTATGCAATATTGCAGAGTCATAGGAGGTCCTGCCGAAAACACTTACCTGTGATTTTATCGCCCCAAAAAATAAGGAGCTTGTATGCCCCCAAATAACTATGTTCTGGAACTTCCGGAAGCTGCCAGGAGTTGTACCCACATCCTTATTATTATAGTAATAGGACTCCCAATTGCAATGTTTGGGGGAGACCTACACAGAGTTTGTCAAAACTGAGTAATGTCGGAGGTGCCAGAAAAGGCCGAGTGTTTGTGCGTGAGTTTGGGGGCAGAGGCTACCGAGGACGGAACCCCGGCTGGGTAGGAGGAGTTGAGACTGAGCTGCAGGACCCGAGCTCCAGAACAAGGAAAGGGACCCCGTGGTGGCCGAGCAAAGAGAACTGAGATTCTGGAGTCCAACGGAGCCAAGTTTTTGCCCCAGCTTGATGTGTGACAACTTATAAAAATCACTTAGCCCTTCTGGGGCCTCAGTTTTCTCATCCACAAATTGCTTTCTACCATGGAAGTGTGGAGAGGATTTAACAATGGATTAAAGACCCAGGAGAGTGGTCACTGTCATTAACAGCGACTATCCTATCACGTAGTGTGAAGGTTCTCGGTCAGTCCCCCCGAGTGTTAATGTCGGTGACCAGACCTCTCTCACTCGAAGGAGCTTAGAGAAGGCAGGAGGCCAAGCACCTTCCCAGTGGGTAGAAACCGAAGTTAAGGGATTTTCCACTCTTTGAGTCAAGCCTCATGACCCCCATCAGGCAGAGCCAGACAGCACGACAGCCTCGGGGCCAACAGAAGCTATTTCACATCAAGACGTGGGAAGTTTCCCTTTCTCATACCTTTGCATGCTGGGTCTAAAGGAGCTTTGTCCCCAAGGGACTGCTCATTAAGGAATCGCTTTCCTTATACTCAGGACTCCAGGGATGTCAACCTATAATTTAGTATTGTCCCAGAGACCGCTGGATGTGCAGGCCGGGACACGTCTGGGCTCTGGAAACTGCCCTCCCTCTCCCCTCAGGGCATTTCGAGAAGCCCATAAAAGCTGTGCCCTGAATGGTTGAAGTATCCAAAAATGCTCACATTGAAAAAACAAACAAACGTGTCTGAGTAAGCACATTAGTTCTTACTCATTAGACTCTTGGATAAGCGCCCCCGCCAAAAAACCAAACAAACCAAAACCCTGCCATTTATTGAGCACCTACTATGTTCCTACTCTCCTGCACTTTATATGCATCCTGTCTTCTCAGCCTTACAACCGTCCTCTGGGCCTGGGAAGCAGCTATGATCACCCACATTTTACTGAAGACAAAACCGAGATTCAAAGAGGTTAAGAGGGTTGTCCAAGGTCACAGCGCCAGTAAATAGCATAGTCAAGATCCACATCTAGTGTGACCCCCAATCTGCAGTCTTAAAAAGTTAGGCCCTTTGACAGAGGGCCTTTCGAGAGCTCAGAAGTGGGGCTTGGATGGGAGGGAGCGGAGCAGGTGTCCTCTGGTGTGGGTCACTCACACGGCCCGGGAACCTCCATTCCACAGAAGACCTGTTCACGCCCAGTGACAGCTGCCAGCACGAGGCGTCCGCGGCATCAGATCCTGCTTCTGAGCTATGGTAAAACCAAAGTTTATTTTCATTCCCCCTTCCCCATGTTAAAAGGAAGCAGAGCCTGGGCCCCGCATTCCATTCTAAACAAGGAGGCCTGTTAAATCTAATTAATGAGTTTTGCATGTTTGAAAGAAGTATTTCCCACACACACCTCCCCCTAGGCAGACCTATTCATCGCACCACGCCCAGCCTCGAGCTCCCGATGCCACCATGGTGCCACACCCACGGCTCCGCCTGCAGGGTACAGGCGCACCGTTGTAGGGGCTGCGTGTTCGGATCCCGCTTACTAGTTGCCCAGGCCCTTCTTGTCCCTCCTGCTGGGAACCTGTGTGGGTTTCTACTGCTCCCTGCTCCTTCCACACTCCGTAAAGGCAGGCAGCTGCAACCTGTGAGCCACGATGATTCAGGCCGTGGGGATGGAAGAGGAGGATGGGAGGCCATTAACAACGGGCCGTAAGTGCCCACTCCGGCCTGAATCCTCATGGCAGCCCCCAAGGCAAGTGGCCAATGGAGGAAGACGATCTTCTAAAACTGCCCATCTCATCATGTGATCTGCGCACTAGCAGCATGAGCATCACCTGAAAATTTGCTAGAAATGCGACATCTTGGGCTCCGCATTAACACCTGTACATGAAAGTCTGTGAAACTCTGTTCCGAGATCCTGAAGACGTAGAGACCTCCCCCGGCCCCCACTCTAGGTCCCGATAGCTTAGCTTTCAGGGCTGAGCACCTAGACAAATGAATACATAGTTCCGTGGGAAGATAAATTTGAGAAGTGTTACACGCCATGTTCCTCCCTAGAGTGCACAAACCATATCAGCACATTAAAAGCCCTGATAAGTCCTGCATTAAAGCAATGTATTTACTTCTGTTTAACTGAATACCTCCCAAACCTATTTGACTACAAAACATTCTTTTCCTAGAACACCCAATTGTAGAACACAAATTGGGAAACAGGGAAACACGCCCTTACTTGTAAGCGAGGGAACCACAATCCCTTGTATTATCTTTAGGAAAAGGCAGCTGTGGTACCTATCTGACATTACATTTTAATAACTGGTGCCAAGACCTCAGGATGTACAAATCAGAAACCTATTTTAAAGGTGACAGGCAAGCCTACATCAATTACCTTGAACTAGAGCCAGGCCCTCACATTTCCAGGATTTCAACCTCTCTTCCCACGGTCCCTCAAACTCAACATGCCCAGCCCCATGTCATTACAGAACACCGCTGTCTATAACACCGCTGTTCTCCCAGGCTCTGGGACATTGGTTTTACTCCTCCACTTATCAATGCCTTCTCCTCCCCCTCCACGCTGCCTTGGCCCCTCCAGCTAATCCATTGCCAAGTTCATCAGATTTTATCTCTGTTCTCTCTTTCATCTCTTTCCACCCTGCTCCTTCCCACTATGGCTCACCTCACCTCTCGCCCCACCTTGATTTCTCCATAATTTGTCCCGCTCCCTGCAACGAGAGGGATTTCTCAAGGCACAGGTGTGCTCGTGTCATTGGCCAGCTCAAATGCACCCACCTGCTTTGCTCTGATTCTAATAATATTATTCCCATTTGAAGATAAAGAAACTGAGGCACAGAGAGGCAAAGTGACTTGCCCAAGGTCACATATTTCATAAGCGGTGGCAGGAGGGCTCGGGCAGTATGGCACCGGAAGCTGAGTGCTTTGCCCCTGCATAAGCGAATCCCACGCCATGGCCTTCTAGCAGCCCTGCTTACACCTGCTGCCTCGGCCGTGCCAGGCCACCGCTGCAGTGGAGCATAGCACCGTCCCCCGTCTCCACCCGCCAACCTCATCGTGAAATCTCTGCTCAAATGCACCGGGTGAGGCACCTAAGGTGCACGGTTTCAGAAGGCGCTCAGCACCCGCACTTCCCCATGGGCACTTCCCTAGCCTCACCCAAGTCTTGGCCCTGTTCCACACACACCGCTGTCTTATGTAATCCTCAGAGGAAGCCAGTGTTGTAGGTTAGTACTATTATTATTATTAATATTATCTCCACTTTACAGAGGAGAAAACTGCGGTGCAGAGAGGTAAAGCGGTTTGCCCGAGTCAAAGTCTGAACTTAAAGCCCCGGCTGACTCCAAAGCTGTGCTCTGTTGGATTCATCTGTGGCCCAGGAATAATGCAAATGAAGCCCGCACTTGGGCACAGGTTGCAGCTAGAGGAGAGCCGGGCAGGGCACGGGGGTGGAAACGCGCTGGCAGGGAGGAGGTGGCATTTGAGATGGGGAGTGAAGGACGGCTAGGATTTCAACAGGTGGCGCTTTGGGGGAGGCATGCCAGGAGCAGAGAACAGGAAGTCCAAGGGCCTGGAGGGAGGAAAGGGCAGGGGCTGTTCCGGGACAGCGCAGGGCTGGGTTGGGCGAGGGCGTGGGGAGAGGCGCCAGCGAAGGGTAGGCCAACACTGGGAGCCCTGAGTGGGGTGGGAGGGCTTCACCCAGCCACGTCCAGGGGCAAGGAGACTTCTCTCGGGGCCAGAGTGGACACCAAGCCCCCGTGTGCCCGGCAGCTGCCCACATCCGTGGGCCCAGGACTGGAGCAAGCCTTGGAGACACAGGCAGGGAAGTGGGCAAGGACTCCCAGGCTTCTTGGCTCGTGCTCGGTTGCATT
Organism: Indri indri; assembly: GCA_004363605.1. Lineage (NCBI taxonomy): Eukaryota > Metazoa > Chordata > Mammalia > Primates > Indriidae > Indri > Indri indri. The sequence goes on along the minus strand of RJWJ010007027.1, from coordinate 975 downwards.
TTTGCCTGAGTCGACACGAAAGCATAGACAGAAAGTTCTAGTGAGCCACGTGGGAGGTGGTACTGCGGGGGCCGGTTTCTGGGCTTCCGGGGGAGGTGAGGGCAAGGAGGGGGGCGTGAGCGAGGGCGTGCCCCCCTGCATCTGGTGACAGAAAGTGGCCCCTCTTCTCCCGCCCCTCTGCACATAAAAACACATCTTGACTTCCACCGTCCTAAGAAGCACGGAAATTTCTTCTAGGGGGAACTGGAATGCCCAGGTTTTAGGGGAACGGGCTTGTTCTCAATTATTTGTGTCCAGATCGCCCTCTCTCTGTGGATCATCTGTGGAAAATCGTTAATCCCCTAATGGGCCCCACCAAGCTCGTTTCATACACTTGGCGTGGCCTCCCTGCCTGGCATCTAGGAGGTGCTTGGTAAGTACTGGTTCTGCGGAGTAATGAATCTGTCTAACGCGGCCTCTGCCCTGCCTCCCTGCACCTCACACCTTGGTCACCTGGGAAAGACCTCGCGGGCAGCCCTCCCCAGGCATGCACGGCCACCAAGTTCCCCGGTAACCCCTCCAACTACTGCTTCTCTGTTACTGTAAAACGCACGGAACATAAAATTCACCATCGTAACCATTCTAAAGTGTATCATTCAGTGACATCTAGTACATGCACAATATTGTATATCCCCACTCCCTGGGTTCCAGAATATTTCTATCACCCCAAAGGGAAACCCCGTAGCAATTAAGCAGACACTCCCCTTATCCCTCTCCCCCACCCCAGGTCTATGCGACTGCTGATCTACTTTCTGTCTCCATGGATTTGTCTATTCTGGATGTTTCCCATAAATGGAATCATTCGACCTGCAACTTTTTGTGTCTAGCTTCTTTCCTTTAGCATGTTTCGAGGTTCATCCATGTTGCGGCATGTAGAAACACATTTCTTTTTAGGGCAGAATAATATTCCATTGTGTGTATATACCATGTCATTTA